>OZ012740.1:26697168-26804063 GCA_963859935.3 Lathyrus sativus | reverse complement strand
CTGTTATTTTTTTCTGTCTTAAAGTTTTTCTTAATCAAGATTCTTTTTTATATGACAAAAAGGGGGAGAAAATGGTAATTTCGATAATTCACATAAACAGTTACCAAAGGCAACTCATACATGATAAGTTTCATCTACTCATATCCGGAAAAACAATCGGATAAGAAAAATTTCATATCTGGGAGAACGTTAGATAGACACACAAAAACTGTTGGTAGGTGCCAAGTGAGTTGGACTTTGACAATAAGGTAAGAGTTGTTAACGACACGACCTCGGGAGAAATGCAAATGAGGATGAAACACTCATGTTATGCATATGTATATGAATTATGCAGATGATATATGATCAAAATGCAAATGTAGATGCCGACGACAAGGCTCGAATCTTTTGGTGAGATGACAGGACTGGAGAACTGATTCCTCAACACGGATATCACTTCCATTCTGCTTGGGGACTAAAGATGCTACTGTTGGGCACATTCCTACCACAATGGTAAACTGTGTCAAGTTGATGATCCTTGTAGGAAGGATGGATAGTTTCTTGGGGATTCTTCAAGTAAACTGCCCCAGTTTAGCTGACTGTTGTAGATGAACTGATAATTGCTTCAACTTGTCTGATGTTGAAGATGACAAATCCACTATGTGCTTGGAAAGCTTGCCTCAGTATGAGTCTTGAAAAATCTTCTAGATAAACCAAATTTGAGAAGACCTTGCCCCTGAACCACAAATCTTAAACTGATTCTCAATAGGACCTAGAAGGAACTTGCCCCTGATAGGATCAACGACCAAGTTTCTCATTGTTTGAAAATTCCTTGAGAGGAAAGCCAATTTGCAAACAAAAGTGTTCATACAAACATGGTAATGCAGAGTTCATGCAAATTTTGAAATCAAAATCATTTTTGAAAGATGCAAAATAAATGAGTCATTGGTCAGAACATGGTGGTTCAAGACACTTAAAAGTTTAAAGCAAAGGTGTACTACCAAAACAATTGATTTGCAAAAATCTTTTGGAGTCAGTTTACGCAACCTTGCTGTAGTGTGCTTTCAAAATAACCTTGCTTTAGTTAGGTCTTTTGAGGGTTGTAATGTGGTTTGGTTCACGGTTTAAGAAACAAAGGATAAAGGATCAAAGTTTATTTGTGCCCATCCAACCTACATGATGATCTTCAGTCCTATGCTCAGTTAAACTCAGAATATATGTTAGAACACAAATTGGTGTTTAATATATCTCATTGTTTTGATGATAACATTAATGAAATTTTTTATAGAGAATTTATACACTCTAATTTTGTTCAAGTGTTTATTTGTTTCAGATATCAAAATTAATATTATTCTGGAAGCAAGAACGCCTCTGAACACTAAAGAATGAAAAAGCTCTGAGCGTCAGAAGCAATACATCAGAAGACTCTGATCTGCTACAATGACTTTGAGCGAAGCTTAGAAGATCTTGAGTAAAGAACATACGTAAAGCTTCAGAAGACTCTGGATGTACTCGACGCTACAAGTACAGAAGCTCTGATAAGCAAGTATGCTCTGGTAGAGTATTTCACGCTTAAAGCACTTTGCTGCAAACTCTGATAGAGAAACTCTGAGTGAGTTAACTCTGATTTGAAGAACTAGGAACATCATCAGAAGTTTTGATGCAAGGCATTCCAAAGTTGTTGAAGAAGATGTTGTTCAAATAAAGATCCGTTGGCATATTCCTTGTCCTTTTCTAAACAACTCTTTCCTCATTCGGGAATGACACATGATTTTAGACAAAAAGGATTTGTCAGAACATTCCTCTTCTGAGAAAGGAAAAGTCAATAGAAGACAAAGAGAACAGAATGCACAGTCTTTGAGAAATGAATTTCAAAGTACTTTAAAAGCAAGTCTCAGCATCACTTCAAAGGCTAACGAACTACCAACGAACTTTAAACAAAATATTGACAAATTATTCAAAGCACTCATTCTTCAAGCTAGAATAGTTTTCTTTTCGTTCTAAAAACTTTTGTAAAAATCACTGTTGTGATATAGCTTTCTAGAAGCACATCTTAAACACACTGTTAGTTTATCTTTGTAAACGATTTCCTTAAGAAGGCCAAGTTGTGGTCAGAATTTCTTGAGAAGACTAAGGAAGTTGTCTTAGTGGTTTACACTGTAATCAAGTTTGATTTCGTGGATTAAGTCCTTGTTGAGAAAGGCAAATCACCTTGGTAGGGTGGACTGGATTAGTTTGAGTTCAAATGAACCAAGATAAAAATACTGTGTTATTTTTCTATCATCTTAATCGTTTTAAAACCCTTATTCAACCCCCCCCCCCTTCTAAGTGTTTTTCCTACCTTCAATATACACTCAGGTTCCTATAGGAATTTAACTAATTATAGCCATGATGATGGTTCAAAAGTCTAAGGACTCTTGAGACGACAGTCACTACTTCTTTACAACATTTGGTTATTATGACATTGAGGATTTATAGGGTGAATGATTTAAGAATCTCCTCTTTTTATTATCCCTAACTTTTGCTTGAGCTGTTTCTTGGGAAGATTACAGTCAACGGGATTCCCAGTTTTGCCTAAGTCTCCTTCATAGGTTTTGACTTAGAAGGCTTTTTTCTTTTTTCTTTTTTCTTTTTAATTTGTTTTGAAAGAAAGAGAGTGATTGTCTAGCTTTAATGATTACAGTGAACCATCATTAGATTTTGACTTGAAAGGCATCTTCGACACTTGTTTGTTGTGTGCGAAGGAAAATAATAGGTGTCTCGCATGAACATACAACCGATTTAACTGAGAACTACCCACCCCAAGGTTAAGATTGAGGGTTTTTATAAAGAAAGAAACTTCAACTTCTAGGATCGAAGGGTTTGACAAGGGAATAACTTCCTTATTTCTCCAGTGTTTGGGTGTTGAAACAATGCCTTACATTGTCAACAAAGTTTGATTGAAAGCATACTGACAGCAGTTATGGGTATAACGTTTTCATCACCCTCCCTCAAATATTTGCATATCAAAAGTTTGAACAAAAGGTGCATATTTTAAAAGATAAAACATAAAGATCCAAATACTAGACAAAATGAATTGAATCAAAAGTTGCAATGCTCATTTCATTAACACAAAAGTACACACATAATTTGAAGGCAAACAACTTAAACAAAATGAAGGAAAGTACAAACAACGAGAAACAAAAGGCTAGTGACTAAATCAGAACAAGGATGATCCGTCTTGTCTGAAATACTAACGTTTAGGAAAACAACCTGTTGAAATCATTCTGAAGCTTCACTTTTGATGCACTGGCAAGGGATTGTTCTGGACATTCGGATGACTATCCTTAAAATCAAGGATTCCAGTTCTAATCAACTCACACACTCTGGCTTTCAGTGCATAACAATGCTCCAAGTCATGGCCTAGGGCACCATCATGAAAAGCGCAATGGAGATCATCTCTAAATCCAGCTAGAGGAGGATTATGAAGAGGTTGCAAAGTCTTTGTAGTGATCAGCCCTTGTTGAACCAGGTCAGGATAAAGTTTTGTGTATTTCATGGGAATAGGATCAAATTGATTCCTATTTCGATACTGGTTCTGTCAAACAGTTGGATGTTGAGGAATCTGAACTGGTCTTGGAGCAGTGAAAACAGTAACAGTAGGAGTAACGACAATAATAGAAGGGTGATTATACATTGGTTGGGGACAAGGACTTCTCACTTCAGCCATGATAGCGTTGGCTAGATCTTCTTTCTTCTTACGGAAGGTCCCAAAGGATTTCTTCGCACCATTAGAAGATTCAGTAGCTTTGGATACTTTACCATTTTTCAGTCCTTCTTCTAACCTTTGGCTAATAGTCACCAGATCTTTAAAGCTTGAAGATACACTCCCAATCATCTTTTCCCAATAAAAAGGGACAGAGTATCCATGAACATTCTAGTTAGCTCCTTCTCTGCTAGAGGGGGTTCAACCTGGGAAGCCAACTCTCTCCATCGCTGGGCATACTCTTTGAATGACTCTCTCTCATTCTAAAACATATTTTAAAGTTGATAGAGATCAGGAGCCATTTCCAGATTGTATTTGTACTGTCTTATAAAAGCATTGGCAAGATCCTGGAAGCAGTAGATGCTGTTATGCTCTAAGTTCATATACCATTTGAGAGAAGCACCACTCAAACTGTCTTGAAAGTAGTGCATGAGCAGCTTCTGATTGTTGGTGTAAGCTTCGATCCTTCGGAAGTACATGACTAGATGGGCTCTTGGACATGAGTGACCCTTATATTTCACGAACTCAGGAATCTTAAACTTAACAGGCATAACGAGGCCAGAAACTAAGCACATATTGTCTGTATCAATGTTGAAGAAATCAATACCCTTGACGGCCTAAAGTCTCTTGTCTATGTTCTAAAACCGTTCATGGATAATCTCAGGCTCAACAAAATCTTCATGGTCTTCCCCTTGAGCACTGGCAGCATTGTAGTCAAAGAAAGGAGTCTCAAAGGGAGCTCGACCAGTCTGGGCAACAGCGTGGACCACAGGTCTGGGATCAACAAAGACGGGAGCTTGAAAAATTAGTTTGATAGTCTGTCTAATCATAGAAGTAGATACAAGGGGTGGAGAGTAGTTGGGAGGTAAACCAAACTCTGGCCAAGTTGAAGGCGGTATTTGAACAAGAGGAGGATCAACACTAGAAACTTCCTGAATGACTGTCCTCGAAGATGGCTCTCCTCTAGCAATCAGTACTTGAAGCATCTCGATGAGCTTAGTCATGCCCGGTTTCAACTTATCAATATCCATTCGGATTACTGTGTTATGTACTTCTTGCTCTGACATCTTGCGTCTATAGTTGGCTCTAGTCTGATATCGGTGTCGAGGAATCATTTTGACGACTCAAAGGCACACTGGAAGATGGGGACAGTTGAAGATGAGCGACTGAACAAGCAGAGGTATGCAATGAACCATGCAAAGATGCACATGCAATGCAATGTGATGCAAGACGGGATGCAAAACACACATAATAGGATCAAAGGTTCAAGATCACATTATGGGGTCTGGGTAAAGAACCAAACATAGGGCGTGTACTAAGGATGAAGCACCTGCACAGCGGGTTCTAACAAAGTTCCCAAAGTCATCAACCCATCTTTCAGATATTGTCGACACACCAACTACTTGGAAATCTATAATATTCTCAAGAGAGTCTCTTCTGAGTGTAGTATCGCGTATCAATTATTTTGGGAATACTCCCTCATAGTTATCGCACTACGTCCTGATGGGCGATTCGCAAATGCACGAATAACGTCAAAGTAATATAAAAGATTATCAATCCCACAGAGACCAAACGTCAATCTATCGTTCGCTAGTGTTACGGTGTTTATATAAGGCAACTCAAATAAAAGGTTGGATTGTGCGAAATAAAAGTAAAGTGCGGAAATAAATTCAATAATAAAACAACAAGCGTAGTTGCAATTCATATAGCTACGTAGTATTCCAGATGCGTACATATAAGATTTCTTATGGGGTAATATTTTCTACTCATGAAAAGAACTAATTTAACGGGAACTGTCGCTTTCGCGTATTCAGAACCGAGTTTATCCCTAATCGACCCCTCTTATTGTCACTTATAAAAAGGTGCACATTGCGTTAGGATTAATGAACCTATTTTTAAAAAATAAAGTTTCTTAACTTAGTCGAAAAGTATTTTAACCTGGAATTTCTAACAAAAAGAGGTTCTTGCGAACTGGACTTTAAATCCATGAATGCGTCCAAAAATAGTTTTTAAAATCGGTTTTCTTAAACATTAAAGATCCCTAATTGACTGAGCCAAGCGCTTTCGCTTCCTTGGAACAGTCAAAACTAACCAAGTTTATCTAAAGGTTGGACGACTTTTGATCTTACGCAACAGATTTTAAGTACAGAAAATAAGTGTTAAAAGTTAAAATAACCCTTAAGTAATTCTACCAACAACCGTGTGGAATACTAATTATAACTATAATCCTCACATCCTAGCCCTTAAGATTTATGTGGACATGGTAAACAAATGCGAGTAAATAAAGTGCGGGTAAGTAAATAAATAAAGTGCGGTGCAAGAAATAAAGGGTGCGGGAAATAAAGGCTGGTAAATAAAGAAAATGCAATAAATAGACAGAAACCTACTCTAAACGAGAGGCTTTCAAATCTTGAACAACTGGAAATAAATGAAAGAAATAAAATGGCGGCAGAATTAACTTCTACCAGAGTGATCCAAACCCGATTACAGACTCGATTAGATAGTGTGATAACCCCTTGATGTGAGAAGTTTATCACTTTATAATAGGTGAAATTTATGGCTTGAGTTCTGTTCTCTAAGCTTGGATGATTAGAAATGAGACATAACTCTTCTATTTATAGTGCTAGGAAAGTATAAGGAAAGACTAGAATGCCCCCCAACTTCTTTTGGGAGGGAAAACAAAATGCAAGGGTGGCGCCCGCCATGTGTACTAAAGTAGAAAGAAGTGGGAGACATGGAAGTTATCAGAAGTTGGTCTCTTATCCCACTCATGGCATCCCTTATGGCGCCCGCCATGGTGGGAGCCATGTGTACAATTCCTAAAAAACTGGTCTTTTTGCGAGTTTTTCTTCATTTCTTCTCGAGTAGCTCTGAAAATACAAAGTCCTGAAAAAGGAACAAAACAAAGGTATAATACAAGAAAACAAAAATAAAATCCTAAAGAACACGTGCAAATCGAGTCAAATATATAGTACTGTCATACCCTAAATTTGCCCATACCTTTTTGTTAATCAAAGGCATTGGTACAAACCATCAGAAGGTTGTCAAGAAATTTTGAGTTTTTTCATTGGTGTGAGCATGAGGTAGGAGCTTGTTGGGTACCTCAGAGGTCATGGTGGAGTTGGAATGATCACCCAGTTCATCTGCACAACGCCCAGGCAAAAAGGGTGAAATTAGGGTTTCAATATTAATCAGGATAAATCTGTTTTCGGGAGCAAGACTTGTTTCCATGGCCTTCCATGTGTCCTAAGGTGCCGGCAAAACAGAAGAGTCGCCACCTTTCGTTATTTATCCCTCAGAGCGGGAAAGGAAATGATCGGAAAAACCAGACGAAAATGTATAAGACAAGGTCATCGCAACCATTGTCTGGATTCGGGAGTCGGTTACGCAAGGGGAAGGTATTAGCACCCCTCCCGTCCATCGTACTCGATGGGATCCACACTTGTTGTGTTTACCTGACGTGTTTGTTTAAACTATCTACACTAAAGGGCTGGTCTAAAAAGGAAAGAAAATGACTCGGCAAAGTATCGCACTTTATGCCTACGTATTCCCGTCTGGAACGAGAAATCAGAGTCAACGTAGTTCACCTAACTACGGGTAAAAAGGGAAGGTTGCTCGCCAAGATATCGCATCTTGTGCCTATGTACTTTCATACGGCATGAATGATCAGAGCAAACGTAGTTTGGGCTACGAAGAACACATGTTTGTTCAGCTGTTTTTTATCCAAGTAAAGTTAACAGACAGTTCCAGCAGTTGGTGTTTGCAGCTCGACCTTTGGAGACTTAGGCATTACCGTTTGCGGTAGAACTGAAAGTTAACAGAACTCTCCTTCTGAGAAAGGGTTTCCAAGGGATTAGGGTCCAAGAGGACAAAAAGATGTTTGATCTTTGTTTTCTGTTTTTTACGGAAGAAGTGTTTTTTAGTTGTTTGTAGTTTGTACAACACTAGAGACTATGACTTAGAAGCGAATGCGTCGCATATCGTACAAAGGACATATGCTAAACACTCTAGATGATTGAGAGGAGACCGCTCAATCATCATTTCCCAAGTAGCTTAAGGCTCGTAACACACTTGTACTAACTTGCCTTTATTATGTTTTTTACTATTGTGTAAGATAAGAAGAGAAACAGACTCTCTACAGGGAAATTGACTCGATCCTACATTATCATGCAATATTCGTTTGTGGTTAAAAGGGAAAATAACTAAAGTTATCATGCATGGTTAGAATCCTAATGGCTGTCATAACTTCTCTTGAACAAGAGAAGTCAGAGTTCCTAGGGGAACATGGCAACGAAAAACAAACAGTAAAAGAAATAACTGTAAAGAAATTACTGTAAAGATGCATGCAATACAAGTGAGGGAGGAAATATGTGTGGGGCATAAGCCTCCACAAGCTCATCTAAACCTCAAGCCAGATATGAATAACTGCAAGTATAATAGAAAGAAGTAAATGCAATCAAACAGACCACAAACCACACAGGCAAGGGAGCTGAGCTCTACCAAATACCAACAAGCAAAGCCACACAGTAAAAATACAAGCAGAGGGAGAAACTCAACCTCTAATGCAATACAAGCAAGGGGAGGAACTCAACCCTTAGGATGCTCTTAGGCCTATGGTTGTCTACATGAAGCCTACTACTAATGCAACACTCCAAGTAAGTCACATCAATACACATCAATACATTTAAACAAGAAGAAAACAGACAAACAGGGAAAACAAGCCAGCCATCTCCACAGCAGAACAATCTTCTAGAAGCAATACAATCCGAAGTCTGTAACTGTTCTTTAAGTCCATACCAGCTTCAAGAGAAGGAAAGGAATTTAACAAGCAATGGGTTCAATCCCACAAATAACCAAACAAGCTTCTATCCTATGGAAGGAAATTGGGTGTTGGGAGGCAAGAGTAAGGTCCACAGGAGCTTATCCCAGGCACTCAACCAACAAAAAGATCTTTGGGGAAACCTAAGGGTTTGGCTCCTTCAAGAGGTGTGCCATATTCCCCCCACAGGAGGGACTGTGCTACCTCAAGAAGGTTCCTAAAGAGGAAAGAATGAGGGAATTTTAGGAGAATAAAGATGAGAAGCAAGGTAAGTTCCACAGGAACCTACCACGGACACTCAACCAGATCCATTTCCTTTAGAGAGTTTGCTTAGGCTCAACTCCAATGTGAAAGGCAGGGAATTCCTCCACTAGAGGAATTATACTCACAATGAAGGATCCTAATTAAGCAAGGAGTATTTGAAAGGGGAATTAATCCTAGGGAAATATCATCTCCCTACTTGAATCTCTAAAGAACATCAAATGTTATCACCTAATGATTACCTATTCTAAGGAAAATTTGTAACATAGGGAACTAAGGGAAAATCAATCCTAAAAAATCTAAAGAAAATACTACATCATCCTATATGTGCCAACATTCCATGGTAGAAAAATCAGAAGCTAAATCTAAATCAAAATGCCCAAATTAAATCCAAAACTTCAAGGGTGCACTAAAGGAATTCACTAAAGAACACTCCTAAACAACTACCCTAAAATCCTATTTAAAATGATCTAAAAATCACAACAAAAATCACATAGCAACATTAACATGCCCACAACCAGCACACAAAATTCCAAGATCAAACTCCATGCAATGAGAGAGAAAGAAAATCAACAAATTCAGAACAACATTATTTCATTATTAAAAGTGCACTAAAGAGAAAATATGAAATAAAATGGAAAATGCATGGAAAATTAAAGTAAAAAGCATGATAAAATCCTAAACATCTCAATCTATATCCATAAATTTTCTCAGAATTTATTTTTGATATTCACTATTTTTTAATGAATTAAATCTAACAAGCATTAAAACAAAAAATAAAAGAAAAGGAATTAAATCAAGAACAAGGAGGGGTTCAATTAGCAGGAAAAGCAAGGCTCATTCGCCTGGGCCCAAGAATGGGGGGTGGGAATAGTGCATGAGCGTTGGGCCCATTTGATTATTCAGTTCAGCAAAATTATTCTAATGAAATAATTCCAGGGGGGTGGATTAAGTGGGGATTCTACGTTTAATCTCGTTTGGGCTTATCAAGGGGAGGCGTTGATAGCGCAGAAAAACTAAAGCCCAAAACAAAAAACCAATTCAATTCAGCTTTCACAAAACAAAAAGAAACCAAGCGAGGAATCGAACCCACGCTTCCTGGGTACATGCAGCGCGCTGAAAAGAGCTTGCTGACCTTACTAACTGAAACGACATAGTATTGGAGAATGGTTATGTGGCGCAAGCTGAAGCGCAGGATGCCATTACCGAGTCCTCTTCTCTCAAGCAAACGAATGGCTGTGATTTTGTCTTCTTCCTTTCAAAAATAACAGCCCGCGAACAACACCATGGCGGGACGGACGGCGTGAATTTTCCGGCAAACTTCATACCATCATAGCTCTCTTAATACTTCACCAATCCAAACGATTCTTGAACGAAAATTTATGGAAATTTCACGAGGATTACAACTATACCACTTAATCACGCTAAAAACCTCAAGACTAGGGAAATCTACATCTCAACCAAAAATGGATCAATCCCTAATATGTCACTAAACCTCAATTTCCCTGTCCATAAATCATCTATACCTTAATTATAACCTAACCACATGAATCTAAGCTACTAAAAACACATGAATTGAGAGGAATTTCAAGAAATGGAAACCTGATTTTAAGCTTCGAGTGTGGTGGTTTCAGACCTCAATTCTCCTCCAACAAGTGCAGATAGCTTCAGTGATTGATGATGGACGTTTCTTAATCACCAATTCTTGCTGTAATCCTCTGAATCTCCAAAACTGAAAATCCAATTTCAAGCTTTTTCACCAACTTTCTCCAATGGCTTCTCTCTCTATTCAGCTCCAATGAGTCACCAACCTCTATCAAATTTCGTTTTTGAACATTTATAGAGCACAAAGGAACCTTCTAGAGGGCCAATCCAAGCCCAATCCAAAAATCCAATTTCTCCAAAAAATTTGAACATGCCATGCATGAATTTGGCTCAACAGCATTCATTGGAAGCTTCTAGCATCATACATAAAACACCTTGAATGAATTCAGTTTAGCTAGAGCCTTGAATTTGGCCTTATGAATAATTTGGGGAATGTAACTTATTTATGAAGAAACCTCATGAAATGCCATGAACCAAGTTTTAAAATGGAATTCTAAAAATGTCAATCTTCTCAAAATATCATTTCTGATCAAAATGAGCTCTCATTTGACTTGTTTTGGACACTTACCAAATATTTTGGATTTTTCATCAAAAATGCCTTTGAATTTCTTCCTTTACAAACCCACTTCAAGCAAATCTTTGATATGAGCCAAACCAATTCACCATGAGATCTTGGTTGACCTAAAAACCATATTTTGAGCAAGTTCCATGTTGAACAAAATTGCATTTGAGATGTGCAAGTTGGAGAGTTTGACCTATAATTGAAAATGGCATATAATCTCACTTTCCCAAAATACCCATAACTTGTAAACCTCACAAATTGAGTTCTACAAATCAGATGGAAGACTTCTAATACAATTTGGAAAGCTAAGATCATGAGGAACAACTTTCATGTTCACCAAAAGGTCAGATGAAACCTCCTTCTAGGTCAAAAATAGCTTGGAAGTCAGATGATTTTCATAGACAAATTTCAGATCCATCTGAAGACCTGTAACTTGTATGACTCATAACTTGAGTTCTACAAATCAGATGAATGACTTCTAGTACTCAAATTAAAGCTATTAACATCCTCTACAACATTCAGGTAGATACCAAAGTCATATGAGGCTTATATCTTGACTTACATGGCTTGGAAGTTTGGCACTTAACAAGGGATTTTACCCTAGGAACCCTGACTTAGCAACTCCAACCACTCTTGATTCTTCTCAACTTGATCTTGAAACAACCTCTCATATGCCTTAACATTTCATTTCATGATCTCAATGACCTAGAAGTAGGATTTGATCCTCTTCAATTACTCTATTTGACCTAGGATTAACCAGATGAAAACTCCACTTGCAACACCCTTAACTGTGACTTTCCACACCTGGCATAATGACTTGATTGAGCTCCAACATGAGCTTCAAGGCTCTTCAATGAGCTCTACTCACACATTCTCTCCTTGATCAAGGCCTTACACTCCACTACTGATCTTCAAGTGGTCCTCAAATTAGGAGACTAACCCCATACAAGCAACTGAACTTCTTAGGAACCCAACCCCCTTCCTGATGATTATGGTGACTTCTTAAGCTTGCATAAAACCTCTAGACATGCTTCTCTGGATATAAGCACCACCTGATCCCCTGCACAGGTGAACAATGCTATGATAGGCAAATGCTATGATGATGATATGCTAATGCTATGAAACATAAACCAGGTGAGAAAAGGTTAGGAAAATTTTGGGGTGCAACAGTGTGAGCATGAGGTAGGAGCTTGTTGGGTACCTCAGAGGTCATGGTGGAGTTGGAATGATCACCCAGTTCATCTGCACAACGCCTAGGAAAAAAGGGTGAAATTAGGGTTTCAATTTTAATCAGGATACATCTGTTTTTGGGAGCAAGACTTGTTTCCATGGCCTTCCATGTGTCCTAAGGTGTGTGAGGATGGGAGATTGACCATCAATTTTAATCAGAAGAGCTTCAATTGATCAGTCAATTGAAAATTAGGAGATTTGGGGAAAAAGTGAATTGTAGTTTAAATTTTGATTTAAAAGGTGGAATTATGGTCCATGAAGCTCATATGGCTTAGTGAAGTCCACTCAAGAAGTTTCAAGGCTTCAGAAGACCCCAGAACATCAACAACCGACTCGATAGTCATCGATTGATCGTTTCGTTGACCAAAAAGTCAACTCTTCAACCATAAGGAATTTGACCTCAAAGTGTGAAGCAAAAATGTTCCTAATGCCATATTACACATATCCATGAAGTTTTATGACCATTGGATCAAGGATGGAGGAGTAATCGAGAAATCGGGAATAAGGGTTTTGAAAGGGGCAAATTCATAATTTCTTAACCACACATCTTTGTTAAGATCCCTTTCCATCTTTAAGCTGCATCTTTGTTAAGATCCCTTTCCATCTTTATTAAGACTTACCCCTTTCTTCGTTAAGATATGCTTTGGTTTTCATCTTTCATTAGGTCTGGATAGAATCTTCCCTCCTAAAACCTCGGTCCCATACCGAGTGTATTTTCAAAAACACTTTTCAACAAGAAAATAAATATCTCTTTGTATTGAATTAAAAAGAGAGGATTAAGTGTAGACTTCTTCCTCTCCGAGTGTTGGGATGCTCACTGTAGTGTGGGTGGTTTCGACACTCGTCTTTCACTACGAAGACGCTTGTACGTTTTCAATCCCTTTTCTCCTAAAAATCTCGGCCCCGTACCAATTGTATTTTCAAAACACCTGCCATAAAGCAATCAATATCTCTTTGTATTGAATTAAAATAGAGGATTAAGTGTAGACTTCTTCCTCTCCGAGTGTTGGGATGCTCATTGTAGTGTGGGTGTTTCGATACTCGTCTTTCAAAATAAAGACGCGACTCTATTCACTACCTCTCTCTTCCAACTTCCTTCTGCATCCTTTCTCACTTAAAACCTCAGTCCCGTACCGAGTGCATTTTCAAATCATTTTCATAACAAAGACTTGAATGGTCGTGGAGTGGTTAAGCGTAGGCCTTCTCCTATCCCGAGTGCTGACGTTTACCGTAGGGTTCCCTGTCGCAAAGCATTTACCATTCAAAACCAAAAACATCTTTAACAAGAGAATGAAGTTCTCTTTATATTGAATTAAAGAGAGAGGATTGATTGTAGTCTTCTTCCTCTCTGAGTATCAGGATATTCACTGTAGCGTGGGTGGTCTTGATACTCGTCTTTCAATACGAAGGCACTACGTTCGCCACACCTTTCATAACAAAAACTTTGAGATAAAGAATTGGGTACTACCCGCAAGGGGTTACTATCCGATGACCTATCTCACCCCCAAAAAACAACCTCACAAATCAAATGTGACATCTTTCCTCGCATGGCGAAAATCTAATCATTTCAAAAAGGATATGTTACGTCCGTTCTACCGCAAACAGGTAACACTTAAGTCTCCTCACATGCGAGCAGCAAAACACCTAAACTGCTAGAATGCGCAAGATAACATCATCCATAAAAACATTAACAAACCGTAGGCCGAACTACGGCTGCTCTAATTCTTTACTTCTTTTAAGTAAAGATACGTAGGCACAAGGGCCACAATCCTTGTCGAGCACATTCCCCCTATATCTGTAGTTCCCCGAACTACATCGACTCTGACTTTCTCATGCCTTTTGAGAATACGTAGGCCTAGGACCGCGAAGTCCTATCGAGTCTGTTCTTTCTCTCTTCTTCCCTCGTTACTTCTCTTTCCCCGTTACTTCTCTCTCTCCTATCTCTAACCCTTCTTTTACCCCGTGGAACACTTTTTATAGCATAATATTTAAGCAAATAAATTCACGCGTTGACAAACAAATGGTTCCCTTCGAGTACGATGGATGCGAGGGGTGCTAATACCTTCCCCTCGCATAACCGGCTTCCGAACCCGTTCATAGTTGCGAGACCATCTTATCCATTTCTTTCTTAAGGTTTTCTCAATATTTTCCTTTCCCCTCATGGGATAAATAAAGTTCGGTGGCGAATCTTCTGTCTATCTTTTTCGCCTCCTTGTCGTTGCGCGATGCATTTTTCGAGTAGCGACAGCTGGTGACTCTGCTAGGGACACCTAGCAAGCCAAGCCTAATTTGTTTGTCGTGTTTGTGTTTTTATTTTCTTTATTTGTTTATGCTGTGATTTTCTAACCTGTTGGGTTTATTGGGATGGTTTGTGAGGATAAAAAGCTTTCTACCTGAGCTTTCAAGTATACAATAAGATTAGGAGGTGGTTTCTTTCTGATTTGCGAGACTTAGGACTCGTTGAGTTTGATCGAATTCCACCGCTCAGATGAGACCCCGTTGGGATGATCATGTCTTTGTAGAACCTTATTCCAAAGGTTGCTAAAACATAACTATGTGTTCATCCATTGAAAGGATTACCGTCTTACGAGTAGTCGTTCTGATGGAAAACTTTTGAGGGTTAGTGCATGGGACTTTTTTTAAGGCCTTTGGGATACCCTCTTATAAACCAATAGATTTCCCACTCGAGGTGAGAGATACCTTTTGTTGTTGTCTTGCAAGATCTGGGACCTTGATCCTTGATGTGGATCTGTTCTCGTGTGCGCTCATGACATTGCATTTGCATAAACATTTCTGCATCATTTTTTGCATTTTCTTCCCTAACCCGGATGCTAAGGGTTTACCCATCCTCTATTCATAACCCGCAGTTGATTTCCCGACACTCCCATTGAACTTGTGAGAGCTGTGAAGCATTTGAAGCAAGAGGAACGTAAACACCTTGAAAGGCAAAGTCAGACAATGCAAGCCAAGGTAGCTATGGAACAAAAGCGATCTATAGAGCAGATTCAAGCAGAGTTGAAGGAAGTCCGAAGCCATATGAGACAACGATTGGCGGATATGCGAGCTTTGCGTCAAGATTAGAAAATGCTCAAGGAAGAAGTCCATCAATTGAAAACTCAGATGGGCCAGATCATGGAAGTCTTGAAAATGTGCTAAGAAAGGACGGAAATCTTAGGCTTGAAGTCGCAGTAGAAATGATCGTTCAAATCGTACCTGTGGAATATCTGTGAGAGCGCGATACACCTCGTAGATCTTTTGCACAACCTTAGGTTCCAAGATTTCCCCGTCAGCAGCTACCTTCTGTTTCCCAAGACAATCCTAAGGTTAGGAGGTATGCACAGAGGCCGAAGCGGCCCGACAGAAGCTTCGACCGGATCCCCATGACTTATACTCAGTTATTGCAGCTCTTGCTTCAATTTCAATTAGTTGAACTTCAGACTTTGGCTTCGTGTGTTGGTAAGCCACCACCAGGCTATGATGCAAGTGCCCACTGGGATTTCCATTTTGGGGCACCAGGCCATAATGTGGAAGAATGCAAAACTTTTAAACACAAAGTTCAAGACTTAATCGATTCAAAAGCATTCGAGTTTACGCCAAGCGGTATGAGAGTGCCAGGTGGGCTTATTCCAGTTGTTGTAAAAGAAATGGATATCCCGGCTTTCTCCCCTGAAGCTGCATCAAGTCAGGAGCGTATCTTACAATCTTTGGTTTCAGAATCTCCATGCCCACAGCTATTGCCTGTCCCTGGGCCAAATTTGAGGATGAAAGTGCCTACACGTAAGGAATTCTCTAATCAGTATCAACAACCTTATGTTCCTCAAAAACAAAACCATCAGCACCAAAATCAGAGGAGGCCTCGCAATAACTTGGAAAGAAGGACTACTCCTCTTCATCCAGTACCTATGTCGTAGAGTCAACTTCTTCCGCATCTAATTCAAAACTCTTTGGTGGAGCCCAAGACTCTCAAGCCGTTTCCAGAATCATACCCTCCTGGGTACAATCCCAATGCTCAGTGTGGATATCATGGAGGATCCAAAGGGCACTCGACTGAAGAATGAAAAGCCTTCCAGGCCAAAGTGCAGCAATTGATTGACAAAGGGTCCATATCGTTTCCAGAGGGAGGTTTGGTCGTCCATGTCAACCTCTCAGCTGTCTAAATCTTGAAGATTTCAAGGGTCATCTCCCAAAGCCAGTGGTCCAGACAGGCAGACGTCCTCAACATTGGCAGTCCTTGGGCACTTTTTATCATTTGCATTTGTAGTTTACTTCTTGTTAAATGCTACTTGTGTTTAAACATTGTTGTTTTCACTCATCTTTTCCACTTATCACAATCACAGACACATACACTCTTTATCCCCTCCACTTTACCACTGTTGTTTTGGCAAAGATTGGAGGGAGGATGACGAAAACGAAATACCCATAATTGCAAACTATATGCTTTCAGACAGAATCTCGTCAATGATGTACATGAATTGTTTCAATCCCATAAACACCGCAAATATAAGGAGTTAATCCCTAGTCAACCACTTCGAGCCTAGAAGTAGGAGTTTCCTTCAGATATTCAAACCCTTAACACTCAACCTGGGGCAGGGTAGTTGTTCAGTTAACCCTACTACACACTCAAATCAACAAAGCAAAATCCAAAGACAAGACGGTTGTCCATCAATGACCAATAACTTGGTAGTCACTATCCTCCAAAAGCTAAAAAAATTGAAAGCCTGCTAAGTCAAGCACCTCAAAGGGGACTTAGGCAAAAATCAAGGCAATCCCGATGGATCTGACAAACAAAATCAGTCCATGCAAAAGTTAGGGATCGAAAACAAAATCAAGAGAGGCCCTCAAACCCTCAATAAAAACAAAATAAGATTCAGTGACTGCCATATTAAATCAAAAAGAGCCATTGACATCCATCAAAAGCAAAATAAGGTGACTGTCGTCTCGAGCAAACCTTGAACCATCAAGCTTACACCGTCAAGTCCTTAAGTGCAGAATTAACTGAATGTAGGTATGAAGATCATCAAGAAGAAGGGGTGGGTACAAATTATACTTTGAGCCCAATATCCTTTGTTTCTATAACCGTGAGCCAGACCATGCTACAACCCTCAAAAGACCGAATTGAGGCGAGGTTTAATCTGAAAGCATACTATTGCGAGGTTGCGTAACCTGACTCCTCACAAATTTGCTAATCATCAGTATTGGTGTCAATATCCCTGCTATATCTTTCACACCAATCAAATTAGCACAACGTTTGGACTAACAGTCCATTCGTCTCACTATCACGACACTTAATAAAAGACGTTTTCTTTCAAAACGTGCATGAACTTTGCATTAAAACTACTATTCGTGAACAAAAAATTTTATTTACAAGTCAGTAGTTGGCATTAAGGAAATTCCAACACGAAGCAATCAAACAGGACTGGATTATTCAGCGGTCTGGACCAGAACCAAGTATACCATATAACCTTATGGATCTGGGGCATTGACGTCCAACGAATTTGGAATCAGTTAGTCTGAGGCAAATCCCCAAGCATCGTTTGAGTATGGGGAAAATCATTCAAGAAGTGGTTGATCAGAAGTAAATCACCTCGAGAATACCGATCAGGGGCAGGCCACCCAGAGTTTCTTCGAGCTAGGGGCAGGTCCCTCCAATGTTCATTCAAGACAAGTTAAGTCGCTTCCACGTTCTTTCAGGGGCAAGCTACTCTAAGAGTATGTCGAAGTCAACTACCATGAGAATCGGTTAAACAATGATGAATCCTTTCGTGGTACCAATAAGGGGAAAACCACCCAGAATTTCTTTAACTTAAGGGCGGATCCCTCTAGTGCTCATTCAGGACAAGTTAAGTCACTTCGACGCTCTTTTAAGAGCAAGCTACTTAAAAAATGTATTGAAGCCAACCACCAAGAGTCGGTTGATCAAGGATGAATCCTTTCATGATACAAATTCTGGGGCAAGCCATCTTGAGGCCGTCTCATGGCAAGTTACCATCTTTTCAAGATGAAATTTCCCAAAGATCTTACTAGGGCAAGTTTGAACTACACTGGGGCAAGTTACTCAAGCAAGTTCATTTTCGTCAGCAACTGTGGAGTTCAAGACGAGTGTCGGGGAGTCGTACCTTCACCTTCCCACCCAAAGTCCAATATGCATTGGCAACCACAAACTACCAAGGTCCGCCATGTTGGCATCTGCATTTCCAATCACCCGTTTGCAATTATATGCATCATACGCATCGCATTCAACATCATAAGCATGCTGCTTCATAATCACTTTCGTATCATATGCATATCCAGAATCATATCATCCCTCCCCAACTCTTGCGTCTCCGTGCATCAGCATTTGCATTTTCATTTCCATTTATGGAATATTTTTATCATCAAGCATTCACATATGCGAGTTCAGGTCCAGGATCAATCTCAAAGATTTACAAGACCATTTGCAGCCCAGTCAGGGGTATTATCTGCAAAGACCATGGGCTCCCCACGGGATTCAAGAATATCAAAGCAAAATTCAGCCTAGTCAAGAGCATCTTTTCAAAACCATGGGTATTTCCCACGATGTATTTCAACCGTGTGGGTAATCAGATCTTAAAATCAACATTTAGCCCAAACAGGGGCATCTTCAGCAAATCCGTGAGCGTTCCTAAAAAAGTTGTTCAACCTTTTGTTGACCAAGACAAAACTTCAACGACAAATTCAACCCAGTCAAGGGCATATCATTTAAGTCAGCAGGCGTTCCCCATGGACCTATCTCGATCCAATCTTTCTCTTGGGCCATACCCAATGAGTTGTTTCCAGCAGACTCGATTATCCCCTTCAGCGATAAGTGGCAATCTCTTCAGAGAAACTATTCCCCCTACATCCTTTTGGTGTCAGGGTTGTGTTCGGGGTTCGCTCCATCATCCTTTTGGTGATGGGTCTGGCATTCTTGTGGTGTCATGACTAGCATTTTTTTCCATTATCTTTTTGGTAATGGACTCCTTACATCCTTTTGGTGTCATGACTAGCGTTTTTTCCATTATCCTTTTGGTAATGGATTCCCTACATCCTTTTGGTGATAGGGTTGATTTTGTTTCGCTCCATCATCCTTTTGGCGATGGGTCTGGCATCCTTTTGATGTCATGACTAGCGTATTTTCCATTATCCTTTTGGTAATGGACTCCTTACATCCTTTTGGTGTCGGTTTTGCCTTATTCCGCTACATCATCCTTTCGGTGATGGGTCTGGCATCCTTTTGATGTCATGATTAGCGTTTTTTCCATTATCCTTTTGGTAATGGATTCCCTACATCCTTTTGGTGATAGGGTTGATTTTATCTCGCTCCATCATCCTTTTGGTGATGGGTCTGGCATCCTTTTGATGTTATGATTAGCGTTTTCTCCATTATCCTTTTGGTAATGGATTCCCTACATCCTTTTGGTGATAAGGTTGATTTTGTTTCGCTCCATCGTCCTTTTGGCGATGGGTCTGGCATCCTTTTGATGTCAGGATTAGCGTTTTTTGCCCATTATCCTTTTGGTAATGGATCCCCTACATCCTTTTGGTGATAAGGTTGATTTTGTTTCGCTTCATCATCCTTTTGGCGATGGGTCTGGCATCCTTTTGATGTTATGATTAGCGTTTTTTTCCATTATCCTTTTGGTAATGGATTCCCTACATCCTTTTGGTGATAAGGTTGATTTTGTTTCGCTCCATCATCCTTTTGGCGATGGGTCTGGCATCCTTTTGATGTCATGATTGGCGTTTTTTTCCATTATCCTTTTGGTAATGGATTCCCTACATCCTTTTGGTGTTAGGGTCGATTTTGCTTCGCTCCACTATCCTTTTGATAGTGGGTCCCTTACTTTCTTTTAATGTCAGAGCAGTGTGTGTGAGTGTACTATCATCCTTTTGGTGATAGGATTGTCATCCTTTGGGTGTCAAGTTTTCTCTGTTAACATCCTTTTGGTGTTAACAAACTTTGCAAGATATCCTTTATTTCATTCCCAAGCAGTTCCTTTCTTTTCAGACAAATCCAGGGTCTTCTATATCTAATCATCTTCTACCTCGAAAGAATAAATGTCGTAGCATTTCGTCTTACCAGGTTTAGGCCAATTAGATAGGGGCATCTGTCATACCCTAAATTTGCCCATACCTTTTTGTTAATCAAAGGCATTGGTACAAAACATCAGAGGGTTGTCAAGAAATTTTAATTTTTTTCATTGGTGTGAGCATGAGGTAGGAGCTTGTTGGGTACCTCAGAGGTCATGGTGGAGTTGGAATGATCACCCAGTTCATCTGCACAATGCCCAGGCAAAAAGGCTAAAATTAGGGTTTCAACTTTAATTAGGATAAATCTATTTTCGGGAGCAAGACTTGTTTCCATGGCCTTTCATGTGTCCTAAGGTTTGTGAGGATGGGAGATTGACCATCAATTTTAATCAGAAGAGCTTCAATTGATCAGTCAATTGAAAATCAAGAGATTTGGGGGAAAAGTCAACTGTAGTTTGAATTTTGATTTAAAAGGTGGAATTATGGTCCATGAAGCTCATATGGCTTAGTGAAGTCCACTCAAGAAGTTTCAAGGCTTCAGAAGATCCAGAACATCAACAACCGACTCGATAGTCATCGATCGATCGTTTCGTTGACCAAAAAGTCAACTCTTCAACCATAAGGAATTTGACCTCAAAGTGTGAAGTAAAAATGTTCCTAATGCCATATTACACTTATCCATGAAGTTTCATGACCATTGGATCAAGGATGGAGGAGTAATCGAGAAATTGAGAATTAGGGTTTTGAAAGGGGCAAGACCATAATTTCTTAACCACATTGGTCCATGAGCAGAAAATGCATAGATTTGGAGTTATGGCCAAAATCATTACAAGAGGGAAAAAACACTTAAAAAAATTCTAAGTTATTGGCCTTTTTAGGCATATTTTTTTGCCAACTTTGAGTGGATTTTTGACCTAGTTCCACTTGGAATCTAAAGATCATGAAAACATGAAAGTTGTAGAGCTTCATGAGGGCTTTCCAAAATGTACTATAACTCCTCCATAGCCCTTATGAGTTGAGAGTTATGAATTCAGCAAGTTGGGAGTTCAACACTTGAGTTCAACATTTTCATTTTTTCACAAACTCACTCTTTAACCACTTGGGCTATTCTCAGCCATTTAATCATGTTTCTATCTGATAATTAGAGAGTATGATGAGTTGATATGCAGAAAATTGAGGGATTTGATGGATTTGGTAAGTGGTATGCAAGTTGTCATTATTTTAATCAAACAAATGAAGAAAGAGAAACTTTATGGAAGAAATCTTGCAGCTGCAGTTCTCCTACTCCCTAGCCACACTTCAATCACTTCTATGTCATCCTCACCACTTGATTTATGCCTCATCTTGGGCCAAGAACTTGGATTGGCAGTTGTCTACAATCTTGAATAAGATTTCATCACAAATTTCCCTCCAAAATGCAAAAATACCAATCTGCCCCAAACCATTCCTTGCCTATAAATAGAGGTTTCCTCTATGTTGAAAGTTACACCGGAGCACTCTAAAACCCAAGAGAAAACCATTACTCTCATCTTGCATTTTCTTTGCTTATAAGTGAAGAAAACCATTCCAAAAATACCTAAAATTTGCCTTGAGCACAAAACCTTCCAAAACCATTTTCACCCACTCAAAATCATCACAAACCATCCACGCAATCCACAAATGATGTGTGGGAGGTGTTCAAGCCTTAAAACCAGTAAAAAAAACCTCATTTCAACCAAGCAAAGTTTGACTTCACATACAAAATCTGCCAAATCTCTGTCCAGGCCTGTTTTGATCATTTTAAACCTCCAAACACCTTAGGTTTATGATGTGCCAAATGTCCATAACCTAAAATACCACCATCATCACTTGTTTCAAGTTCTGGTCCAAGATTCACTTGTTTACTTCAAGTGCAAGAAAGGCTGCATTTTCACCAAGGCATTGGTTGGAGCACATTTGGGGAGTATTCAAGGTTTTCCCTTCTATATTAGCTTGCTTGAAAGTCTACAAGAGTTTGGTAGTTAATATCCTTCTTTAAACTGTCATGAATGTGTTTGATGTGCATTAGTGGTTACAATGTGTTTTGAATACAATGCAGTATATGTTTGAATCTGCCTTACTTTGTTTATTTTGCTCATCAATGTGTATCACTTTTATAATCATCATACCATGTTGTATTGCTATGTACTAAAACTTGAGATCCTCTTAAATGTCATGTATGAACATATGAAGGTTAGTTGCAACTGTTATGTCTTTATGTTGTTTTGAGTTTGTTCAGTTTGCGAATGATGATGATGTTTCTGTTTCAGCAACATTTCTTTAAATCTTGATCTTGTTTGTTGGCATTTTGAATTAGAAGCCCCTACATGTTTAGCTTGTGATATGTTAACTTGGTATTAGTTGAAACTATATCATGTTCTGCTACCATTTTGTTCTTGCATTTTCAAAACCATGTGCATTTTTCAACTCATAGGTCATTTTCCATTCTAGCTTATTTTTGGATCTTCTTTGTGTTCAAACTTGGTCTATAACATATTTTGAGTATGCTTGTAAGCTATACAGTTCTGTTAGACTTGGTAAAGGTCATTGAGATGAGTCATGTAATTGTGAGGCCTGTTTTTGATTCATGAGGACCAATACCTATTTTTGTTGTCTTAATGTTTGTAACCATCATGCTATATGCCTTGGAATTCTAATGCTTGTCATTGTCATGATAAGTGAATATCTGTGATAGCTTGAACTATTGCTTGGTGTTTGGTTCATGTTTTTTAACATGGGATATGTGGTTTTCATGTGCATCTTGTTGGTGGATAAAGTGACTTTATCATTTGTGCATCTGTTGCTGTCATCACTTAGGCATTATAGTAGGTTTGTGTTTGTAATACATGATTTGTTCATATCTGGTTTTGTAGTCATTTGTGATAGCCTATATGTATGTTCTGTTGTTCTACGAATCATGTTTGCATTCTGTCTTGAATATTGCTTGTGAGCATCCTTGGTCCATAAGTTGAATGTTTGCATCAACATACCATGATTTTTCTATTGTAACTCCAAACTGCCTTAGCCCTATTGATATGAGTTGCTAATTGTCATTGGCCTGAAGTTGTTAGGACTATCTGTTGAGTGTGTTAGCATTGTCATGTTAGAGCTCACCATCTTGCTGTTAGAATTGTCTAGGTCTTAACCACTGCCATGTTGCTTGCTTTGTGTCCAATTTTGTCAAGTTTTGCTGTTGTGATTTGTTTGTAAACAGAACATGTTGTTTGATGCTAATAAACATGTTTGCATTTATGGCTGCTAGAAATAGTTTTTTTTTTTGTTAGAACTTGTTTGTATTCATTACCATGATGTTGTAACTTTCATTGCAAGGCATGAATTGAATTTGGTGTGTTGGATTTGGCATGGTTTTGACCAAGGGCCAACTGTTGCTGTTATGTGACTTATTGTTATAAGTTTTCTACATGTTGGATCTATCATATGCTTAAATTGCTAGTTCATGAGCACAAGATTGCTAGATTGTCTAGATAGACCAGGTTGTTTGAATAGGTGCAAATTTCCTAATGTGTATTGCTTTAGTAAAAATATTGCAGAGATTCATAATGTGTGGCTATTTGAAATTTGATCTTGTTTGTCATATAATTTGCTGTCAAACTTCTGTTTTTGTTGTTCCACCTCATGTGCTATCAATCACTTTGTTAAGTCTTTCTTGCAATTTGTGTTTAGAACTCATACCTTGATGTATGTGAATCATCTATGTGTATTAATGCTTTGAGGTATGTATGTTGTATCATGAACTGTTCTGATTTTCCCAAAACAGCATATCAAGCATTTTGGTCCATAGTTGCAACTTGCATGACATATTCTGTTTGGAACTGTTTGTGAATGATCTATGCATCTAGAATCCATGAATAATGTATTTGAAAGTTGTGCATACCCTCACTTGGTCATAATCATTTCTGTTTTGAGCTGTAGCTTTCAAAATGCATATCCAAGCTTCACCTTGCAACTACTATCATGTTTTGATTTTGATGCACTATCTTGAAAAACTAATATTGCCATTGTATTCCTTGTTAAATTTCACACAAGATAGACCTAAATTTTGTGAAAATTGGTTGAGTTTTGAGTGAGTTGTGATGTTATCGTTTTCATGCTATGCCTTGTTTTCTTGCTCATCTTGCCTTGCCCAGAAATGCTCACTTTTTCAAGTACATGTATTTATTGGGGTGACATAATACTTGGATGTATCGCCACCCCAATGGTTATGCCTTGTTCTCATATTTTCCTTGCCATTGCCATGACCTGGGTTCGATCCGTGTGGAGATCAACCCTTTTGCTTATTTTTCATATTTGCTATGTTTTCACACTTTCTCACTCTTCTTCCTTCCACTTGCATGTGCGCGCCTCTAGTTGGTTTGGCCAGATTTTGAACTAGTGATCATGAGGTGGTGGGTTCAGCACCCACCAAGCGCATTTCCTTTTTTTTAATTGTTTGTTTGTTTGATTTTTTCCTTTAAATTTCAAAATAACATAACTTCACCATTTTTTATTATTTGTGAATGATTCTTTTTGCGTTGGTCTTGTATTTTTGCATAGTTTCACATGGTATTTTAATATCCTAGAATTTTCATTTTTGAAAACACTTTGCATTGAAAATTGTCATGTTTCTTTGTTAGGGTTTTTACCCTCCTTTACATTTCAAATTTGTTGATCCTTTTTTGGTTTAATTTTGCACTTGATGTGAGCTTGATGTTTGTCAACTCCTTTGTGTTTATGATTGTAATTTACTTTTACTTGTAAGCATTTATGATTGTTTTATTTAAAATCCCCATGAAGTTTTTAAACTTCTCACTTACATTTGTTGTGACATTGCGTAGGCATGATGCTTGCAAGTATACATGTCATCTTGTAAGCCCTATGAAACCTCATCTTTTTTAAGTTGCATCTTTGTTAAGATCCCTTTCCATATTTATTAAGACGTACCCCTTTCTTCGTTAAGATATGCTTTGGTTTTCATCTTTCATTAGGTCTGGATAGAACCTTCCCTCCTAAAACCTCGGTGCCATACCGAGTGCATTTTCAAAAACACTTTTCAACAAGAAAATAAATATCTCTTTGTATTGAATTAAAAAGAGAGGATTAAGTGTAGACTTATTCCTCTCCGAGTGTTGGGATGCTCACTATAGTGTGGGTGGTTTCAACACTCGTCTTTCAATACGAAGACGCTTGTACGTTTTCAATCCCTTTTCTCCTAAAAAACTCGGCTCCGTACCAATTGTATTTTAAAAACACCTGCCATAAAGCAATCAATATTTATTTGTATTGAATTAAAAGAGAGGATTAAGCATAGACTTCTTCCTCTCCGAGTGTTGGGATGTGTCGCTACTGCGAAAATCGGCGCCGGCTGAACAGAAGAGTCGCCACCGTGCGTTATTTATCCCACAATAGGGAAAGGAAACACTCAGAGTAAACCTACCGCAAATACGGGAAAGGTATGGTCGTCGCAACCAAAACCTGGATTCGGGAGTCGGTTATGCAAGAGGAAGGTATTAGCACCCCTCACGTCCGTCGTACTCGACGGGATCCACGCTTGTTTTCGGGTATGGATTGTTATTCTATCTACTCTACAGGTCAGGGGTTAAAAGAAAAGAAAATGACTCGGCAAAGTATCACACTTTATGCCTACGTATTCCCGTCTGAAACGAGAAATCAGAGTCAACGTAGTTCGCCTACCTACTGGAAAGGAGGGGAAGGTTGCTCGCTAGGATATCGCGTCCTATGCCTACGTACTTTCATACAGCATGAAAGATCAGAGCAAACGTAGTTCGGGCCACGTACGACACCAGTCTGTCTTGATTTTTTTTATTCCTTCTGAAAAAGGGTTTTTCTGATTAACAGTCCAAGCGGACAAAAATGACGTCTTGATGAGTTCACATTCTTTTACGGAAGAAGTGTCTTTTATTGTGTTTGAAAGAGTTATTGTGTTTTTCTGTTTGTTTTGAGAAAGAAGAGACAGAACTCTAAACTACGGTTGCGAAGGGAATCAAACTAACCTGATGTTATCATGCATGGGTTAAGACCTAGTGTCTATCATGCTCCTCTCTTGCGCAGAGAGAAACAGAGATCCTAAGGGAATAGACGGAAACAGAAACAATAGCAAATATACAGTAAAGCAGTAAAATGCATGGATGCAGCAATACAAGCGAGGCAAGGGAGTCCCACTCAACCTCGAACCTAGAAAACAATAGGCAAAAGTGAACAGCATTCACTTTCAACCTAACAGGTTAAACAACAAACAATACAGTCAGGGAAAACCAATCAATACATCAGAAATTAAAACAGCAAAAATAAACAGCTACAGCAGCTCTGCATCAACAACTGTCTTCAAGTCATCTCCAAACAGCTACAAGCTTCAAGCAAGCCTCAGTCTTCATCTCCAAGCCTTCAAGCAAGGTCTTCATTATCAGTCTTCAGTCTGCAATGGCTTTTCTTCAATTCTCAATGTTCAGGATGAATATCAGTCAACAAGATGAACTGAATGTTAAACAGTCAATTACCTACCAAGGGTGGCTCATTAACTGTTAACATTATACAGACAATTTTCTCTCAAAAGTTCTATCTTTCAAATGCATTCACTAATCCTTCCAAAGGAAGGAGGTGGATATTTGAAAGAGACTTTGAATCATAGAGAAAGAATGGAGGCAGACAAGGCCTTCCATATTTGTGAATCAAGCTTTCTACTCTAGAGCTCTGCCTAGCTCCTAAATCCTATACTCCTCAACAGCTGCCAGCAAAGGATGCTCCTCATCAACTCTGGAAGTTGGACTTCATTCCCTTGATCTCCAATGGCCTTCATCATCACAGGTCTTCAGCTCCCCCAATTCCCAAGCAAACCCAATACCCCACACAGACAGATGAAATAACCCTAGAGAGGGCACACCACACAGTCAAACAAACACAAGCAGTATACTGATAGCAGTAGGGGAATCCTAATATTTTCTAAGGGATCTATTAACTACCCATAATCCCTATAGTCCCATACCCCAAAGATTCAATCTACAACTCCTAAGGGAAATGATTTAATTCTCCTATGTTATCTCCTAAACCCTAGTTTTGATCATGTTATTCACACCTAAACAAATCACCTAAAAATTAAGTTCTAAAATCATGAACTAAATTTTATATACAAGATAAAGGTCTAAGCTAATCAACCTAAAAAGAATGGATAAAAAATGTTAAAGCATCTAATCAAACCAAACTTAACAAATTCATGCATTAAACTAAACATTATTTAAACCTATTTAAAAAGAAAATATACTAAAAATATGAAAATAAAATGAAATGCCAATTTTTTTATGTGATAATTTTCTTGACAAAAATGTGAAAAGGATGCAAAAACAACCAATGAAAATCATGCATTTTTCCATTTGTTATGAATTTTTGAAGAATTAAAAAAATGAAAGAAATAAAATGAGGAATTAATTGGATGAGGGTGCAACGAGCAATTAAAATCAGTTAAAAGAACACAATGGGCCCAGACTGGGGGGCGCGCCTAGCAATGCGCGTCTGGGCCCAGTCAAACAGAAAACATGACAAAAAATAAAAAAAGATGGAAACGGTGTAGTTAGTAAAGGTTTTAGTTGAAAATACATTGGGCCTGGCAACTAGGGGTATGAAAAGCAACATCATAAAGCCCAGTCTGAAGGACTTTAATGAAACGGTGCGTAGCACCTTTGAGATTTCCCTCCGTTTTAATTTTAAACCACAGCCATACGATTGGTCTCAGAGTCAAGGTCAACATGGTCATCCAACGGTTGTCCATCATCGTCCCCAATTAACTTCTAGGGTTTCTGAAATTCCACCTTCATGCATGAATTTTCCAGTCCTTCGTTCTCCCTTGTTTCTCCATGAATTCACACGATGTAAAGAGCAAAATTGCTCCACTCTCTTCCCTCTACACAGCCATGGCAATGGTTTCCCCTAAAGCTCACTCAATCTTCAAACCCGATAGGTGGAAGATGCTGACTCCACCATTTTCACCTGCTATCAACCATTCCAATTCTCACTAATTCTCACCCTAACCTAATCTACACTTTATGCTGATCAATCTGAGCTATGGATCCAAGATTATTGTGCCATATCCTTGATGTTATAAGCTCTAACAGTTTTGGTACACCATTGATAACCTTCATGAAACTTCCTCAAACTCACCAAAATTAATCATCTAACCTATCCTAACAGATCTAACCTAACAAATCCCTATGATTATAACTAAACTAAGCAATTCGAATGAGAAACCAACCTGGTGCAAATGTTGAAAACAGGTGGGGAATTCTTCAACTACACTGCTTGCAATGCTTGGAGATTGATCAGTGAGCTTGATCTTAAGTTCTGTATGCAATGGATCTTGTGCAAACTCCTTGAATCTTGCAATTGAAACTTTCTTGCACCTTGGATGATGAAGTTGTATGGCACGATTCCTCTTCAATTCAACCAAATTTTGATGTGAATTCTGATCTATGAAAGATGTTGATGATGATCAAATCAAGAAATGTGGAAATTGGTAGAGATTTTATGGAGTTTGAGATGCTTTTGCAAATTGGAAGATTGAAGTGTAACTTGGTATTATGAGAACCATGAATCACCAACCATGGCATGAAGCTATTCAATTCAATATATAGATGACAATAGAAAGTCCTAGAACCTTGGAGAAACTTCCCATGCACACTTTCCTTGCATTTTGGATTATGTAACTTCCTTTGTAAGTAACCAAGCATAACTTTCAAATCATGAACCACACTCAAAAATCTAATTTTTCCAATGTTCTTAAAACATTTTTTCCAATCAAAATGACCTATAATTTCATCCCATTTGGCCAAATTATGAAAAATCTCAATTTTAGGTCATTTTTTATTCATTAAATTCACCAATTTTGAAACCTTGAGCTATGAGCCTTTCCAATCTTTCATGGTCACTTTTCTAGACTAAAAATGTCATTTGGATCAAGTTTGATGTTGTGAAGTTTTCCATTTGAAGCTTCCTTGTATGAGTTTTGGGCATAGGCTTGAAATGACTTGTAATTCTCAGATGACCAAAATACCCTTTGCTTGCCAAGACTATAAGTAGAGTTCCACAAATCATATGAAGGCATACCATACCATTATAGAAATCTAAGACAATGAGGAACAACTCTTATGTTGACCAGAAATTCATTTGAAATCTCCTTGAGGGGTAACAATTGCTTGGAAGACAAGTAACTTTCACAGACAAAATTTCAGATACCTCAGATGACCTGTAACTTGCAAGGACCATAACTTGAGTTCTATAAATCTCCTTGATGTCTTCCACCACTCAAATTAAAGGTCTTGAGATCCTGTACAAGTTTCATGTTGGCAAAGGATCCATTTGAAGCTTGCATTTTGACTTATCTTGCTTGGAAATTTGACCTAAACTAGGGGATTTTACACAGAAACCCTAATTTAGAAACTCCTCTTCTCCTTGATTTCTCTTGATTTCTTCTTGGCACATCACCATATCCTTATTCTTCATGTCAAATGATGAACCCCACATCTCTCCAATAGCCCTTAATGCCTTTCAATCAATCAATTGACCTAGAGTTGACCTAGGGTTGACCCAGATGAAACCCTAGTTGACTGTCTTCAACTGCAATTCTTGTGACCATATCAATGACTTGTCTCCTTCTCCAAATGACTTTCTAAGTCTTCCATGATGTCTAGATGCCTTCAATTCACAGCTCACAACTTCTTTGATGATCTTCAGATACCCTCAGCTAGGAGATAGATTCACTGCTTGATTCCCTGACTTCTTTAGCTTCAATTTCTTTCTGATGACTTGAATGAGATTGAATTAGAATAATAACCCCTTGATAGGCCCATAGAGATGAGAATAGTACTTGGCCCCTTGTTGAGTGACTTGCTATGCTATGCTATGCAGATGATTAGACTATGTACATGACTCTATATGCAAATGCTAATGCAATTGAACCATAAACCAAGTGAAAAAGGTTGAGCAAATTTTAGGGTGCAACAGCTGCCCCTATTCAAGCGACTTGGACCCGATTGGGTGAAGAGCGAACGACCTTCAAACATTCGCGGTACGAGACGGTTGAATACTAAGAACCCAGAAATTTGCCAACCGCAGAAATAAACTGCACCACTGCTTGGGGAACGACATCCATCAACTTAATCTAACTGTTACAGCAACAAATTGATCCATTATCGACCGTTGGGGATTATTTTCATTAGCCTGAAAAAGATTCTATCATCGAAAAAATTGTCCACGTCAGGACTCCACCTGCCGTCAATCCGGAAAAATCTCGGCGACTTTGCTGGGGATAACTCGTCTGCATTTCATCAGAAATAAATCGTCCATGTTAGGAATAAACTCTTCCACGTTAGGAATAACACCTTCTGTATCTGTCCACGTCAGGAACAAACTTCGTCTGGATCTGTCCACGTCAGGACTAAACTCTTCCACGTAAGGAACACATCACATCTTTCCACGTAAGGAAACCAACTTCTTTCCACGTAAGGAATAAATCTTTCCACGTAAGGAAACCAAATTCTTTCCACGTAAGGAATAAATCTTTCCACGTAAGGAATAACTTCTTCTTTCCACGTAAGGAATATGTCGTCCACGCTAGGACCCACCTTTCCACGAAAGGAATATATCGCTTTTCCACGTAAGGAATCAATTTCCTTCCATGTTAGGAATGTAAAATTCTTTTGAATCTGTCCACGTCAGGACTGAACTTTCCACGTAAGGAATACATCTCGATCTGTCCACGTAAGGACTCCAATCTTTCCACGTAAGGAATACAATCTTTCCACGTAAGGAATCCATCTTCTTTCCACGTAAGGAAACCATTTTCTTTCCACGTAAGGAATCACATCTTTCTTTCCACGTAAGGAACCGATTTCTTTCCACGTTAGGAACGCCATCTTTCCACGTAAGGAATCACTCTTTCCACGTCAGGAATAAAAATTTTCTTGATCTGTCCACGTAAGGACTAAACTTTCCACGTAAGGAATACGATCTTTCCACGTAAGGAATCAATCTTTCCACGTAAGGAATTAACTTCTTAAACTTCTTCTGGATCTGTCCACGTCAGGACTAAGCTCTTCCACATCAGGAATAATCTCTTTCCACGTAAGGAATGAACTCATCTTGATTGGTCCACGTCAGGACTCCCATCTCGTCTTGATTTGTCCACGTCATGACTACACCCTCTCTGCTGAGGACATAAAACTTGTCCACGTTAGGACTCACATATCGACCTGCTGAAGAAATAAAACTTGTCCACGTCAGGACTTGCGTCTCTTCGACTCACTGGGGAAATAAAAATTGTCCACGTCAGGACACACACTTTGCCAGCACGAAGGAGGATAAATTTGTCCACGTCAGGACTCGCGTATCTTGTCATCATGAAGAACTATAAACTTGTCCACGTCAGGACGCACATTTCACCATTACGAATAAAGATATCTGCTGGAAATAAATGGTCTACGTCAGGACACCAACACGAAGAGTAATCAACTTTGTCCACGTCAGGACTTCACATCCAATCAATATCAAGAAATCAAAATTGTCCACGTTAGGACTAGCACACCTCATCAACGCGGGGAAATAAATCTGTCCACGTTAGGACACGCACTTCTCTAGCACGAAGAAATCCCGTCAATAAAATTGTCCACGTCAGGACTCCTTCCTCCATTGGTCCCAAACCACAAACTTCTTAATACTGACGTGACAACAACTTTGGGGTGGACTCTACTGAGGATATTTGGAAACCAAGCTACCGGACGCCTGTTCTGATAACCGGAGGCAGCCTCTGAAATTCTGATTCACGAAACCCTTTGATGACAAATAACTCTGCTTGGGGACAAGGAGAAATTCATCATGATAACTCTGTGGGGAACACTGCCGAAACTGACATCATCATTGAATGTCTCACGTCGAGATCTCGAATGTTTGGTAATTCATTTGAGCAAGAGCTCCTTCAACCTGCATGAGGGCAATACTTGAAGCAAACGGTTAGCCAACCTGGTTTATGTTTCAAAATGCATATGTTTAACAATGACGCAATGCTCCATTTGACATGGAAATGCTACGCGTATTTATTTGGTGGATGCAAATATGACACTATATGCCGATGCAAATGCAGACTCGAACTGCTGGGATACAGGAAACCGCTTCAGCAAAATAAATGCTGAAGATACTGCCGACTCCTGCTGGGGATAGCCAGGTGCTACAGAATTATTCCAGCAAAATAAATGCTGGAAGAGTGGGATCAACTCCGCTGGGGATTGGGAACTTAACCAAGCACCTCGTTGAAGTAACACCCTGCTGGGGAATATAACTCTGCTGGGGAATAGCAGATGAGCACAGTATGATTGGAATTCTGCTGGAGAGTGAACGGGTATCACACGATATTCTGACAAAATAAATGCCAGGACGCAACCAACTCTGCCGGGGAGAGTCTTAATCTTCGATTTCCACTGGAAGGAAAGCACTTGCTGAAAAGAGAACTCCGCTGGTGACGAAACGATTCTCTTGGGGAAAATCAACTGACTCCGCTGGGGGAGAGTAAACGACTCTACTGGGAAGGGTAGACCGTCTGAATACAGCTCACCAGTTGGAAATATTAATCTTCGGAGGCTAAACCACTCTGCTTGAGATGCACCGTCTGAATACAGCCTATACTCTTGGAATCGCCAAACTCCGCTAAGGATAAACGACTTAGCTGGAGAATGTCCTTTGGATAAGCTACGACTAGCTAGGGGGATTCGATCCTTCTTCAGTAAGGAACATTGTCATCTCAGAATCGCGACCTGCGTGGGGATCGAGTCTTTTGCTACGAGCTTCTGGTCCATACTGCACTCTTTTGATCGTCCTCTTCATACGGCTACGAACCCTGCAACAACACAAACAAGACAAGACAAGTCTATGCAACCGAATCTATTCAGGTTAGCATTAGTGACATCATTTTCAGTTAATTCAAAGTTTTAGCAATTGTTGGCAAGGGCCAGTAACGTTATACACACGCTAGTTTCATTAAACTTAGGCGTTTATCAGGCACAAAACAGTAAAGAACCAGCATCAAATACTGAATAACATATTTTATTGATTGGGCCCCTGAATGGGCGGAGTTTTGTACACGGGATGTAACTCCTGAAAAGAGGAAGCTACGCACAACAAATATACAAGTATGCACAAGAAGCATAAATATATTGACAAATTAAATTTGTATACACATGTCGGCAACGGGATGCAGACGAACATCACGAACTGATCCTCCTATGACTCGCCCGACTCTAATGCTTTCCCGGTATCCACACTTCCGAAGAGATTGTATCTGATAATCGACCCCTCGAGTATATTCTCCCGCACCAATGCTCAATGCAGTATCAAATTCGGACCGCAGTCATTTGCTTTTCAAATCCCTAACTTTTGCGCGAACCGCCCTTTACGGGTTTTCAGTTCACCGGGATACCCTTTTTTGCCGAAGCCGCCCAGTGTAGGTTTTCAACTTCGCGGGTGTACATTTTTCAATTTTATCCCTAACTTTTGCCCGAACCTTTCATTCTGTTTTTGGTTCGCCAGGATGCCCCATTTTTGCCTGGACTATCTTTTTTCTGTCCAGCGGGTCAATTTTAAGCAAAGTATTTTTAACTACGTCCGAATTCACAGGCGACGTAAAGTCTTCACTGTCCATGGTGGACAACAATAATGCTCCTCCTGAGAATACTTTTCTAACAACGTATGGCCCTTCGTAATTGGGGGTCCACTTGCCCCTGTGATCTGCCTGCGGCAGGAGAATCCTTTTCAGCACAAGGTCGCCCGTCTGGAAGCTCCGAGGATGTATCTTCTTATCATATGCTTTCTTCATTCGGCTCTGGTACAAACGACTGTATGCTAGAGAAGCTAGCCTCTTCTCATCCATCAAACTCAGCTGGTTCAACCTGTCTTTTACCCATTCTGCCTCATCTAGCTGAACGTCTCGCAATACTCTCAGAGAAGGAATCTCGACTTCTAATGGTAGCACTGCTTCCATTCCATATACTAACGAGAACGGGGTTGCCCCGATTGATGTGCGTACCGTCGCACGATAACCGTGCAAAGCAAAAGGTAGCATCTCATGCCAGTCCTTATAGGTCACCACCATCTTCTGAACGATTTTCTTGATATTCTTATTGGCCGCTTCAACAGCGCCATTCATCTTAGGTCGATAAGGGGAGGAGTTGTGATGTTCAATCTTGAAATTCTGACAGAGCTCCTTCATCATTTTGTTGTTCAGGTTTGAACCGTTGTCAGTGATTATCCGCTCGGGGATTCCGTATCGGCAAATGATATCTCTCTTGATGAACCTGGCTACCACTTGCTTAGTTACATTTGCGTACGATGCCTCTTCTACCCACTTGGTGAAATAATCGATTGCTACTAGAATGAACCGGTGCCCGTTAGAAGCTGTCGGCTCGATCTTTCCAATCATATCGATTCCCCACATTGAGAATGGCCATGGTGATGACATCACATTTAGAGGACTCGGAGGCACATGGATCTTATCAGCATAGATTTGGCACTTGTGGCACTTCCTCGCGAACTTGAAGCAATCAGTTTCCATAGTCAGCCAAAAATAACCTGCCCGCAGCAGCTTCCTTGTCATAGCATGCCCACCAGCATGCGTACCAAAGGTACCCTCATGTATTTCCTCCATGAGCAGCTTTGCCTCTTTCTCATCCATACAACGCAGCAGCACCAAGTCGTGATTTCTTCTGTATAAGACACCATCCGGATTCAAATAGAAATTACCCGCTAATCTCCTGAGAGTCTTCTGATCTTGACTGGATGCCCCAGCCGGATACTCTTTATTCTTCAGGAAATTAAGGATATCAAAATACCACGGTTTGTCATCGGATGCTTCATCAATAGCAAATACGAAGGTGGGTCTGTCAAGTCGAGAGATAACAATGCTGGGAGCCTCGTTCCAGAAGTTGACTTTGTACATGGAAGACAAAGTGGCTAGGGCGTCAGCCATCTGATTCTCCGCTCGCGGTACATGATGCAATTCAACTTTGTCAAAGAAAGGCAACAATCTCCTCGCATAGTTCATGTACGGTATCAAATTGGGCTGACGTGTCTCCCATTCTCCTTTTATCTGATTCACCACCAGAGCTGAGTCTCCGTATACATCCAGATTTTTGATTCGTAAATCAATGGCTTCTTCAAGCCCCGTGATACAAGCTTCGTATTCGGCTTCATTATTGGTAACCGGAAAGGTCAATCGAGCAGTAAACGGGATGTGCGACCCGTGCGGGGTGGTAATGATTGCCCCTATTCCGCTACCATAAGCGTTCACAGCTCCGTCAAATATCAACTTCCATTTGGAACCCAATTCTGGTCCTTCGTCTGGCAACGGCTCTTCACAATCCTTCATCTTTAGGTACATGATATCCTCGTCAGGAAAATCAAACCTCATTGATTGGTAATCTTCAATAGGCTGCTCTGCCAAGTACTCAGACAGTACACTCCCCTTTATTGCCTTCTGCGAGACATACTGGATGTCATATTCAGTCAAGACCATCTTCCAACAGGCAATTCTCCCTGATAATGCCTGCTTTTCGAATACATATTTGATAGGATCCATCTTCGAGATGAGCATGGTTGTATGATTCAGCATGTATTGCCTCAAACGCTTGGCGGCCCAGGCTAGCGCGCAACAAGTTTTTTCAAGCATTGAATATCGAGATTCACATTCAGTAAACTTCTTACTCAAGTAATAGATCGCATGCTTTTTTCTTCCTGTGTCGTCGTGTTAACCGAGAACACAACCCATGCTTCCCTCAAGAACTGTCAAATACATAATCAAGGGTCTCCCTGCCACTGGAGGTATCAAAATAGGAGGCTCCTGCAAATACTGCTTTATTTTATCGAACGCCTTTTGACAATTTTCGTTCCATGTTACAGCTTGATCTTTCTTCAACAGCTTGAATAACGGTTCACACGTAGCCGTTAGGTGAGATATGAACCGAGCGATGTAGTTCAACCTCCCTAAAAACCCGCGCACCTCTTTCTCTGTTCTTGGCGTCGGCATCTCTTGGATTGCTTTTATTTTAGCAGGATCGACCTCTATTCCTTTTTCGCTTACGATAAACCCCAGCAGTTTACCCGATCTCACCCCGAAGGTGCACTTGTTAGGGTTCAGTCTCAGCCTGAACTTCCTAAGCCTTTTGAATAACTTCAGCAGATTCACCAAATGCTCTTCCTCCATCTGGGATTTGGCAATCATATCGTCAACATAAACTTGGATCTCTTTATGCATCATATCATGAAAAAGAGTCGTCATTGCACGCTGATACGTTGCCCCAGCATTCTTCAATCCGAAGGGCATCACTTTGTAACAAAATGTTCCCCAAGGCGTTATGAAAGTAGTCTTCTCCATGTCCTCTGGCGCCATTTTAATCTGATTATAGCCCGAGAAGCCATCCATGAAGGAGAATACGGAGTATTGAGCAATGTTGTCAACTAGCACATCGATATGAGGAAGCGGAAAATCATCTTTCGGGCTCGCTTTGTTCAAGTCACGGTAATCTACGCACATTCTCACTTTACCGTCTTTCTTTGGCACTGGTACAATATTAGCGACCCATGAGGGATATTTTGTCACAGCCAGGAAACCAGCATCCCACTGTTTTTGAACCTCCTCTTTAATCTTCACTGCCATATCGGGTCTAGTTCTGCGAAGCTTTTGCTTGACCGGCGGGCATTCTTCTTTCAACGGCAGACGGTGCACAACCATATCGGTATCGAGCCCTGGCATGTCTTCATATGACCAAGCGAACACATCACTATACTCTCTGAGCATTTCAACCAGTCTTCGCTTGACGTCGCTCTGCAGCGCGGCTCCTATACGAATATTCTTTTCAACCCCTTCCGACCCCAGGTTAATAATTTCGATGACCTCCTCGTGAGGCAGAATGACACGCTCTTCTTGCTTCACCAACCAAGACAATTCTTCGGGAACGTCACCATCTTCAACAATCTCTTCTTCGGTCTGAAATATCGGGTGCTCAAAGTCGGGACGAGTCATAGATGGTTCAAGGATATCATCTGATAATGTTATCCTGCAAAAGGAATGGTTAAATGCTTCAAAATGCGTATAAAGCGAATAACCACGCTGCCATTTTATTGCAAAATACAAAACAAGAAAAACAGAGATCGCAATATTTGCACATGAAAAACGCCTTTTAGTTAATGATAAACACGCAATGTTCATAACAGCACGGCCCTAAGCAAATCATGATGCCCCGGGCAAGACACCAGATTGTTCAATAATTAATAAAACAAAGCATTCATGTTTAAGAGTCACAGGAACAATCTCCTGAATAGACCAGTTGCACAATCCCTGTCCTGGCACGCTAGGCTGAATCCAGGTGTCCATATCGCAGTCGCTGTCTCCTTCGTCAGACTCTGAAGCAGCGTTGACGGTCTCGGGACATGCTCAACTGGCAGTGATGGTTATTGGTCCTCTGAAACGGGGTGCCCCCACAGCAGGTGTTGATGACGACGGTTGATATCCCAGCCCAAATCGGTCCGTCTTCACAGGAATATCCATCAATTTGCCCCAGCCCTTGGTTTCTCCTGTCTCTACTAGCGCTTGAGCTTCTTTATACGACGAGACGGCTACCTCCGACACTTTACTCGGCCCGGGACCTTTGTCTTTGATGCGCAACCCTTCAAATGCCTGGCAGGGTGTTTCGTGAATCTCTCCATCGACCTCCATATACTTAAATGACGACAGATGGATGACCAAGATGTCTTCTTCTCCGCAGACTATAACCACGCTGTCCCCCACCATATATTTCAACTTTTGATGCAAGGTAGACGTGACTGCCCCAGCCCCATGGATCCAGGGTCATCCGAGCAGGCAGCTGTATGCAGGCTGGATGTCCATGATATAAAATTCAGTTGCGAAAACCTTCGGCCCCACCTGTAGAGGTAATGTTATAGATTCAAATACGGTTCTTCGCGTACCATCAAATGCCCTGACTACCAAGTCACTGGGCGTGCACAGGATTCCTCTGACATCTAGTTTCATCATCGCTTTCTTAGGCAACACGTTCAAAGATGATCCGGTGTCTACCAGTACATGAGACATGACTGATCCTCTACACTCCACAGAGATGTGCAATGCCATATTATGCTCCCTTCCTTTCGGGGTTAGATCGAAGTCGGTAAAGCCCAAGCTATGGCCTGCATTTACATGTGCCAACACTCCTTCCAACTGATTCACGGAAACATCTTGGGGTACAAAGGAAGTATCCAGGACTTTCAACAAAGCATTTCTGTGAGCTTCAGAACACAATAGCAACGACAGGATAGATATCTTTGAAGGCGTCTGTTGCAGATGCTCAACAATCTTATAATCGCTTTTACGAATCAAGCGCATGAATTCTTCCACATCCTTCGATGCCGCTTCTTTTTCATTCCCCTGTATTGGGACATTCTCAACCATCTTTCCCTTTCCCTTCGCCAGCCTTTAGGCCTCTACCTCAGGCGATATGAAGATTCTTCCACTCCTTGTCATACCCCCGGTACCAACAACGTTATCTACAGTCTCAGATGACTGCTTATTAACATCAATTTTTATCCCGTCACAATACACTTCCAACCCATATGACCATGGGACTGCCTTTGTGCTCTCGTATGGGATTGGTCCGGCCTTAGTGATAGTGATCGGTGGTCGCTGGGCCGGTGCTGTTATGGTGATTGTCTTTCGAGGAATCGTCACAGTGGTGTTGCACCCCAAAATTTGCCCTCACAATACAAGACTTTGTGTTCTAAGAAGGTTCACAAGGTTCACAAGCTCTCCAACAACTTGCATAACCTTTCATGAAGTTCATAAAGTCCACAAGCTACTTTATGAAGGTTCACAAGGTTCACAAGTCCCACAGTGCTTTCAATACCTTTCATGAGGTTCATGAAGTCCATAGGTTGCTTCTTGAAGGTTCACAAGGTTCACAAGCTTCACAATACCTCCCATGAGTATCACAAGATATCTTATGAAGATCCACAAGGTTCACAAAATTCACAATTGGTCAGAAGAGTTGACAATTCCCTCAGACAATGCACCTCCTAAGCAGTGCATCCAAAACTAGGGTTTTGACTTTAATCAGGCTAAATGGACTTCCAAGACTTCAAGTGAGCTTCATAACATCTTATATGTGTATAAGAACCCCCATGTCAAGTTTCAAGACTTTTCTCAAAAGTTTGCTCAGTCAGATGATCAGATAAGTCAAAAGCAGTCAATGCAGTTAAAAGGTCAAACTGAGGTCAACTGTGGTCAAACCAAAGTCAAACTTCATGATTTTTTTTTGCCAACATCAAAGAGAGGTTGGGTGAGAAATATTATCATAATAACTGTAATACCCCAAATTTTGCCCTAAGATTTGTCGTCGCATTTCATTGCATTTAATCAATTACTAACAAATTTGTGTAGTCGTTTGACTTTTTGCAGGTAAATATCATATGGCATGCATTTTTTTCTAAAAAGTAAAAATGGCACAATTGGCAGGAGGACATGTGTAAGGAGTTATGAGTGTGAGAGGTTGAGAGTTCGAATCTCACCTTTGTCATTTTTTTTGTTTTTTATTATTTTTACTCTAAATTTTTCTATCTTTCATTAAAAAAATAACAAAAATAGTTTTTTATTATTATTTAATTATTATTTTCGTATTTTAATTAAATCATTTTTTAAAATATTATTTTTTTCACTTTTTTCTAAATTATTCATAAAAATATCCAAAAAATCATAAAATAAAAAATATTGAAAAAAATTTTGTTCTTTTTATAATATTTTTTATTTTAGGAATCAATAGGATTATTAGTTTTTATTTTAAGTTTATTTTAATTATTTTAAATTATTTAAATTTTATTTTTTCTTAACTAATTATTTAGTTTGGGCTTTAAAATGGGCTTTAGGGACATTATTGACAATTTGGTGTTAACCCTAATTTGTTCCCTGTATATACATGTGTTGCCTTGTTGGAAAAAAGGGGAGAATGAAAAAAACCTAAGAGGAGTGAGTGCCGTTTGCCGTTATTTAGTTTTCTTCTTCATCCATTACTATTGTTTCTTTTTCTTCATCGTTTACCGTTATTTCTTTTCCTTCATCTATTACTGTTGTTTCTTTTTCTTCATCTTTTACCGTTATTTCTTTTTCTTCATCTATTACCATTATTTCTTTTTCTTTATCTATTACTGTTACGTTTATATATATATAATTTTTAAATTGTTAGAGTTTATATATATAAGATTTTTGATCGAATTATGTCGATACGATGTTTGCACATTTGTGTGCATGACGCGTGACATTTGTGTTAGTTCGATCTGGTTGCGATGATCGCATTTTTGTGTGAGCAATAATACTATTTTTTGCTTAATTTCTTTTTCTTTGCGATAAATTTTGTTTCGTCCGATTTAGATCTGGTTGCGATGAGCGCATTTCTGCGTTAGCAACATTGTTGGGTTATTTGGCACATTTAAAATTCATTATTGCTTTATTATTATTATTATTATTATTATTATTATTATTATTATTATTATTATTATTATTATTATTATTATTATTATTATTATTATTATTATTATCATTATTTATTATTATTATCATTATTATCATTATTATTACCATTATTATTATTATTGTTATCATTAATTTATTAAAATTTGTTATAATATAAAAATCTGTTTTTTAAAATAAATAACATTAACATCTTTTCCAAATTAATATGAAAACCTATTATTTTTAAGAAAAAAAACTTTTTTTAGATAAATTTAAAATAATAACTAAAATCTTTTTTTTTAAAATAATAACTAGAACCGTTATTTATTTTATTTTATTATTGTTCAATTCAAATTTCATTATCATATTGTATCTGCTCCTCTCATGTAACCTCGCGAACTTAACAATCGCTCTTTAAATTCTGCCTTTAAATTTCTGCTTGCATGGTTTAAATTATGACATTATCTCTCTGTTTGCATGATTCAATTATCTCACGCGTTTACTATTATTTCTGTCACATTGCACACATCCGAAGGTTAGGTCTAACTGTTTGGCCGCCGCGCCAATAGTCCGTAAAACTTCACACATTCAATTTCAAATCCTCAAAACTACAAACTACAAACCCTAATTTTCACAAATGCCTCGCCGCAGGCAAAATTACAATTTTACCCTTAGCATTAGGTCAAAGAGCCGCCGCGCTCATTTTAGGGTTTCCCGCCGTGGAATCCCTAATTTAACCCTAATTACAACTTAACATTTCAACGTAGAGATTTGGAGTTTCTACACTCCACGTAAGCGTGTCCTTAAGATGCGTTTATTCCCCTTGAGACCTTGACCACAGTCAAGAAGTTTCTAACCTCCCTATTGAGGGGAACTACGATTACTCTGATTCCACTCCCGTAAGGATACGTAGGCACAAGATGCGATGTCTTGCCGAGTAAACTTAGAATTAACCCCCTTTATTATTTATTATTGCTTATTTATATTTTATTTATCTTTGCTATTTAATTATTTTGCTTATTATTTTGTAATTGTTTCTTGGATGTAAAGTTGTTTAATTATTTAATTATTATTATGGTTAGTAATTAGGGAGTGTAACAACATGTATGTAATATTAAAATAAATTTAGATCACTTTTAAATAAAGATAATTAAAATAAACACGTCACACACGTAAGTCGATTTTAATCGCCGTCTCACTTCCTAAGGATATCCCTCAAGTTGCCTACGAATAATGGTTAAGTGGGATGTATAAAGCAAGTCCCTCAAATAGAAAAATCATCAAAGTCCCTTATGGTTGCCTTTACGAATCGAGTCCCTTTCGAAAAATGATGATGGTCCCTTATATGTGCTTATTACATCCCACAATGGCCTTCAAAGTCAAATTGTCCCTCACATGTCCCTTAACATCCAAAGTAAGGACTACCTACTCCATTATAGTAGGGATAGTCTTACTGAAGGAAAGAATGAAGAATCAGAAAGACCTTAAAACATTAGGGTAGGCTACTCCTAGGTGCTTGCTCACTTCAAAACTGTTTCACACTTAAACAAATTTTCAACAAGTTTTCAAACAAGTTCTTAACACATCCATACACGGATTATTATTAAACTATTCTGAAATTTTTTTCTATTCACACACTACACTTTCAAAACAATTCAAAAGTGAGCTTAAGTACCTAAGAGCCCATGGATAACCATGGATGAAAAGGGTGCTAACACCTTCCCTTTTCATAATCTACCCCCCGGACCCAAAATATTCTCTAAGGTCTTTCCTGTTCTTTTATAACCTTTCCTTATGGATAAAATAAAAGTCGGTGGCGACTCTTGCTATCCGCAACATTGTTTAAAGTCAGTTCTCCCACCGTGTTACAGAACTGGCGACTCTGCTGGGGATTTATTTAAGAGGGGTACCCTTAGGAATTAAGATCACTTTAAATTGTTTGCCTTGTTTGCTTTATTATTATATTGTTGGGGTGCTCTTATGTGTGAAAGGTCCTAACCCGGATCTAGTGTACCTTAGGTAAATGGCAATAGACCAAGGAAACTGTACGACGTATATCGATACGGTTGATCTGGTGGCCATAGTTAGTGCGACTTCTTGGTTGGTGCTTATATTCCTTAAGTCAAGTTGAGGATAATATTGAGGCTGCCATATGTTGTCAATGCACTAACTGACTTTTAGAACCCTAGTTAACTCATCTTGGCCTTTAGAAAGTAGTGAGGTAACCGGCTTTGGTGCAGACTGAAGTTGGTTGACACTCGATACTACGCTCATTGAGATCTTAAACTTGGAGGGTTTTGGTTGGCAAGTAAGTTGCCTTCTGAACAACCACCCTTGTGAAGGATCAATGATATTGAGATCCCTTAGAACCTGGTTACTTTTGTAGGACAGGATGAACCATCTAACTTCAGGGGAGGGTACTTGCCTTTGAACCTCATGCAAGCCTTTAAACCTAGGGCTATGGTGTGACTTGTTTGTGTGTGCCACATGTTTGTGATTGAGCATGACATCATGACATCATCATGCATCATAAGCATATCATTTTCCCTAACCATTTCAAGGACCAAAGGATTTATCTTTGTTCTTTGTTGCAGGTCATGGCTTCTGCTCGTAGAAACACCATCAGGATCAACTTTGTAGGGATACCTGCTAAGCTCAAGGAGTTGGTTTCCCTAGTGCCTGATCATTCCCAGTTCAACAAGAGACATGGTCACTTATTGGATCTAGTTACTTCAGGGTTCAGTGAAGACATGATGAGTGTGCTGTTTCAGTTCTTTGACCCTAAGCACCATTGCTTTACATTTCCTGATTATCAGTTAGTTCCAACCATGGAAGAGTTCTCTAAACTTCTGGGTATCCCTGTCCTTGATCAGAAACCATTCACAGGCTTAGAGAAGGAGCTTAAACCAGAAGTTATTGCTGCAGCTCTACATCTGAAGAAGTCTGACATTGTTCTAGAGACGAGAAGTGGAGTTAAAGGTATTCTTGCCAAGGTATTAGTGGATAAAGCTCAAATGTTCTTGAAGGCTATGAGCTACGATGCTTTTGAGGAGATCTTAGCCTTATTGATTTATGGCTTAGTGTTGTTCCCCAATCCTGATCAGTTCATAGACGTTCATGCCATCAACATATTCCTGAGTCACAATCCAGTGCCTACCTTACTTGGAGACATCCTACATTCTCTTCACACCCGTACTACAAGGGCAAGAGGAACTTTGATGTGCTGCATACCTTTACTTTCTAGGTGGTTTATTTCTCACCTTCCTCGCTCAGTAATGAAGAATGAGCAAGGGTTCAGATGGTCCAAGAGGATCATGTCACTTTCTCACTCAGACATCCATTGGTGCTCCAGATCTATGGAGAATGTCACCATCATTGACCGTTGTGGGGAGTTTCCTAATGTGCCACTTCTAGGCATAAGAGGAGGCATCACCTACAACCCATCTCTAGCTTTACGACAGTTTGGTTACGCCCGGAGCGATGGTCCACATGACATGTTGATTCAGGGCATTGTGTTTGATTACGACAACGATCTTCAGGGTTACCGTCAGAGATTCATCCGAGCTTGGGGAAAGGTAAACAGGATTGACAGCAAGACACTGGAGCCTAAGTACACTATTCCTATGGAGGCTTATCTCAGATGGGTACGATCTCGTGCTCAGACACTCATGATGCCATATCCTGCCGTCCTACCAGTTACCATGGAACCTGTTGCTGAAGGAGACACAGCTTATACCATCCTTCACCCAGACATGCCTACTGATATGGAAGACTTGCAGAGATCATGGATCCAACTGAAAGAGCAAAGGGATACTTTCGAGGCTCATTACAAAGCAAGCCAAGCAAGGATCCTAGAGCTAACAAAGCTACTTCATGAGGAACGAAACCTCAACTCATACCTCAACACAAAGAGGAAACGTCCATGGGAGACTTAAAACCCCATCTTTTGTACTTATTTCGTTTTCATTTTTTGTAAGCCTAAAAGGCAAAACAAGTTATTACTAATAAAAAGTTACTTTCTTGATTGTTTAAGCAAATTTAAATCCTGCGGTCCTTGAAAACATTGCATATGCATTCCCATATCATTGCATCACAGGTTTATAATTGTGTACAGGTTTCTCATCTTCTCGCTGTTTATTTCAGCAATGGCTCTTGAACAATCAGTTAAGGATCTCCAGGCACAGAATGCACAGTTCCAAGAGCTGATCCTGAACCTATCTAAGGGGCAGGATGAATTGAAGACACTGCTGGCCAAGAAGACTAAGAAGGCTAGAAGGTCTGCTGGGTTGCTCAACATGGGAAGAAGGTTCAAAGGTCCTGCCAAGACCAAGGAACAGGTTGAAGACTATGAATCTGAAGAATCTGAGCAGGAGAGAGGCAGTCTCCACAACACTATGGGGGACTCTGATTCTGAGGCTAACTACTACCATGAGCCTAACGAAGACAAATTCAAGATGCTGGTGGATAGAATGGATGCTATGGAATTACAGAAATCATCTGGGCTGGATTTTGAGGATTTGAGCTTGATATCTGGGGTGGTCATACCCATTGGGTTCAAAGTTCCTACATTCGTTGTCTATGATGGGGTCTCTTGTCCCAAATTGCATCTGAGGTCTTATGTCGGAAGAATTCAACCCCACACTGCTGATAAAAAGTTGTGGATCCATTTCTTTCAAGAAAGTTTATCTGGAGCTCAGCTAGAGTGGTATTATCAGTTGGAGAGTGTCAACATCAGAGATTGGAATGACCTTGCTGAAGCTTTCTACAAGCAGTATCAATACAATGCTGACTTAGCCCCCACTCGCATGCAGCTTCAAAGCATGTCTATGGGTGCCAAAGAAAGCTTTAAGGAGTATGCTCAGAAGTGGAGAGACTTAGCTGGAAGAGTTCAACCTCCTTTGACTGATAGGGAGTTGGTTGATATGTTCATGTGTACGCTGAATGGTCCGTTTTACAGTCATCTCATTGGAAGCTCATCATCTGGCTTCACTGAGTTGATCATGACAGGAGAGCGAGTAGAGAATGGTATCAAGAGTGGTAAGATCCAAGTGGGCACTTCTTCATCAGGTGCTGCAAAGAAGCCTCCCATTGGGAAGAGAGAATCTAATGCTGTGTATGGTCAGCCTGATCGTAACAGAAGGCATCAGTCTGTTAGTGCAGTTCATATTTCAAATCCAACTCCTGCAACAACAGAGCAGCCTCAAGGCAACCAACAGAGGGCTAAAAGACAGTTCACGAAGATCAACATGTCAATGGCTCAGGCATTGCAACACTTGTTGAAGGCTGAACTTATTACCCTGAGGGAGGCTCCTCAGAATCCCAATGTTACCTCTCCCAAGTACAATCCCAATGCACGATGTGCATATCATTCGAACTGTCCAGGACATGATACTAATAACTGCTGGGTCTTGAAGAACAAAATTCAGGATATGATTGATGCTGGAGAAATTGAGTTTGATCCACCAGGTACTCCAAATGTGATTACAGCTCCAATGCCAAATCACGAGAAGACTGTCAACGCCATTGATGAAGATATTGATGAAGATCTGCATGTCTATTCAGTTATGGAGTTGAGCACACCATTGTCTGTTATCAAAAAGAGGTTAGTACAAGCTGGGATCTTTCCAGGTTGTCATGAAGATTGTCTATATTGTACCTATAAGCCGGATAGTTGCTTCATTTTGAGAGATGGGATTCAACGTCTCATGGATAAATATACTATAGTGTTTGAAAGAAGACCAGCATCTGTAGAAAGTATGGTGGATCATCTGACTCAGGGTAAGAAGATTGAAGAGGTTGACATGGTTGACAAAGTACCACTAAGAATCACTTCAAAGGGTCCCATTAAAATCACTCGTCAGGGCCCAATCAAGATTACTGCTGAAGGTCCTGTGAAAGTTGTTGCTGAAGCCAGAGTAGCTCCTCTGATCATTACCACTCCTGGTCCTATTCCTTATACATCTGACAAAGCTGTGCCTTGGCACTATGGGTCTGATGTTTACATCCGTGGTGTCAAGCAGGAGCCCTTACCCGATATGCCTGTTGACATTGATAATATTGCTGGATCTAGCAAGATCACTCGTAGTGGAAGAGTCTTCTCTCCTCCAGTTGCTTCTAAGAGTGCAGTTACTCCTGCTGTTACTTCCACCACTGATGCTCGGGGCAAGGGTCCTGTTATTGAGCCTGTATCTACTGATGTGCCAGCTGCTGATGACCTCTCTAAGCAGATGGAAGAAGTATTGAAAATCATTCGCAAGAGTGATTATGATATTGTTGATCAGCTGGGGCATACTCCCTCAAAGATTTCTATGCTCTCCCTGTTATTATGTTCTGAGGCTCATGCCAAGTCATTGATCAAGTTTCTAAAGATGGCTCATGTACCCAGTGCAATTTCTGTGGACCAGTTTGAGAATTGTGTTGCTCACCTGACCTATGACAACGAGTTAGGATTTTCTGATGCTGACTTGACCCCTGCCAAGAGGGATCATAACAGGGCCTTGCATATTTCAATTGAATGCAGGGGCACTACCCTGTCTCATGTGCTGATAGACAATGGTTCCTCTCTGAATGTGTTGCCTAAGGAAGTCCTGAACAAGCTGAGTCCTGAAGATACGGTATTGAAGCCCAGTAATATTGTGGTAAAGGCTTTTGATGGTTCTAGAAGAGTAGTGCATGGGGAAATTGATCTTCCAATCAAGGTTGGCTCTCAGGTGTTTACTGCTACATTCTATGTGATGGATATTCGTCCTTCGTACTCATGTCTGCTTGGTCGTCCCTGGATCCATGGGGCAGGTGCGGTGACCTCCACATTACATCAAAAGTTGAGATATCCGGTGAATGGAAAAGTTGTTACTGTCTTTGGAGAGGAAGAATACTTTGTCAGCCATGTAAACACTTTCAAGTATCTGGAAGTAGAAGGTGAATACATTGAAACTCCATGTCAGTCATTTGAAGTGGTTCCCTGGGCTGTTAAGGATTGTGTGACTCCTCCTGCTGTGAAGAAGGTTCCTGTGGTCATCAGAAACCCTCCAACAATGGCAATGGCCTCCCTCAATGATGCAAAAGCTGTGGTGGAAGAAGGTGGTTGTACTATTTGGGGTCAGCTTCCTGATATTCCATACAAGTCTGACAAGTTTGGTTTGGGTTTCACTGCAGAGTCCCAGAAGGCTGTCCGTCGTGCCCGTGCTGTTCGTATCTCCAATCAAGGGGTTATCAATGCTGTGGGAGATCAAGATGAAGACTACAACTTGGAGGCATGGATTTTTCCTACCGTGGGTGCTGGACTCAATAATTGGAAAGCTGAAGATGTTATCCCTATCTCCTTTAGTCAGGAGTAAATACTATTACTGTGTTATGTTTTTAAATTTGTAATTTCTGGAACAATTAAAACTTTCAAGCCATGTGCCTTACCCGGGGCACAATGGTGTGCTTGTTACGGGTTGTCATTTCATTTTCATACTTCATTCAATAAAATCAGTGGACGTTTCGTTTTCGTAAATATTGTGTTCCTTGTCTTTCTTTTTCTTTTATTTTTGCTTTATCAGCTATGTGTTCTTACACACACCCACGTCACTAAAATGCAGATCCTCATCCACTCTGGATCCAGTTGATAACAGTTCTACTATTGCCAATTACAATTTCGAGAATCCGATCTATCAAACTGAAGACGGAAACGAGGACGATTGTGAAATACCTGTAGAGCTTGCTAGGTTGTTACAACAAGAAGAGAAAGCTATACAGCCACATGAAGAGCCAGTCGAAGTTGTGAATCTGGGAACTGAAGAAAACAGAAAAGAGGTCCAGATAGGGGCTGATTTAGAGGACAGTGTCAAGAGCAGGTTGATTCAGATGCTACGTGACTATGTGGAGATCTTTGCTTGGTCTTATGAAGATATGCCAGGGTTGGATACAGACATAGAATCAAGAGATATTTGCTAGAACCTCCAATTTTAATGCCACCAGTTGATGGAAGACCCTTGATTATGTATTTAACAGTATTAGACAACTCAATGGGGTGTGTATTGGGGCAACATGACGAGTCTGGTCGAAAAGAGCAGGCAATATACTACCTTAGCAAAAAGTTTACCGACTGTGAAACAAGATACTCACTGCTCGAGAAAACTTGCTGCGCTTTGGCATGGGCTGCTCGCCGACTAAGACAGTATATGTTGACCCATACTACCTTGTTGATTTCGAAGATGGATCCAATCAAGTACATATTTGAGAAACCTGCTCTCTCCGGAAGAATTGCAAGATGGCAAATGATCTTGACGGAATATGATATACAGTATACTACTCAGAAGGCCATTAAGGGGAGTGTTGTTGCTGATCATTTGGCTCATCAAGCAGTAGATGATTACCAGTCAATGAATTTTGAGTTCCCTGATGAAGACATTATGTCTGTTACCAAAGAACCTGGACAATATGACGGACCTGAACAAGGATCCCGATGGACTATGGTTTTTGATGGTGCCTCCAATGCACATGGTAATGGTGTTGGTGTTGTGATTAGTTCCCCTGAAGGTTGTCATACCCCGATTACTGCCAGACTTTGTTTCTATTGTACCAATAACATGGCTGAGTATGAGGCATGTATCATGGGTATGCAAGTTGCTATTGATATGAAGATTCAGTTCCTTGAGGTGTATGGAGATTCAGCTCTGGTAGTAAGTCAGATTAAAGGAGATTGGGATACAAAGCATGATAATCTCATTCCTTACAGAGAACATGTGTTGTCTTTGATCCCACATTTCAAAGAGATTACTTTTGGACATATTCCACGAAGAGAGAATCAGTTGGCAGACGCATTGGCCACCATGGCATCTATGTTTGAGATCAGCTGGGATGATGAAGCTCCCAAGATTACCATTGATAGATTTGAGAAGCCTGCATACTGCAATGAGATTGACACTGAAGGGGCAAGTGGACTCCAACATATGAGGGACCATTTGTAGTCAAGACAGTGTTCTCAGGAGGTGCCATGATACTGACTACAATGGATGGTGAAGACTTCCCACAACCTGTAAACGCAGACATAGTTAAAAAATACTACGCATAAAAAGAGACCCGCTAGGTTGACAGGCCTAGGCAAAAATAAGGGCATCCCGGCAAACCAAAAGGGTTTGGGCAAAAATTAGGGATATATATATAAAAAGATGTACACCCGGCAAGTCGAAAACCTGAAAAGGCGGCTTGGGCAAAAAAGGGTATCCCGGTGGATTGAAAACCTGAAAGGGCAATCCAGGCAAAAGTTAGGGATTAAAGCGTATGACTATGTCTCTTTTGGATCACTCATGAAACTGCAACCAGTTGTACTACTTACTCAAGCTCAAACAGATAAAGCAATCCAATCGTTTCCGTCTCAACAGCAAGAAGATGAGATACTTGAGTGGCAATAGTAGAATTGAAACTCGATAGGATTATTTCCCACATAGCTGATTCTTTTTGTAAAACTTCATGACAAAATTCTCTTACTAGGGTTTATGTCTCCTTGTACAAACTTACCCGTGTATGGGTCACTTTTGATATAAATAAATTCCATCTTTTGAATCCAGATTTACTTTTACCCTATTTACATAAGCGAAACGTCCATTGGTTGTGTTTGAATGTATGTATGCCTTTGAATATGATTGATGTTTACCAGAAATGCATGTATGCTTTTAATATGATTGATGTTTACCAGAAATGCATGAAAATGCAGTAATAGTATTTACTAAGGACGAACGAGGGAAGGATTTCAACGAAGCTTCGCCGGTTCATCTTTACAAGACAGTTACAAACCATCAGTAGGACTAATCCATTTTCACAAAGTCTAATCTCCCCTGGAATTTATATCCATCTCTTTTATCCTCATACGGATATACGGGAAATTACTTTCCAATAAGGGCACGATGAACGAAGACGGGATGTTATACTTATCCTACTATCAAACGAAAACGAAGGTTATCTATACCCTACTATCCCCAACAACGGGAGGTTATTTATACCTTGTTATCCCCAACAACGGGAGGTTATCTATACCTTGTTATCCCCAGCAGACGGAGGGTTATGTATTCTTCAACAACGAATCGGGATTTATTTTCCTTGGCCAGCAGTTGTTATACAAGGATATCCAGACACTTCCAGCAGTGTCATAGCATACATACATCATTTACATCATACCATAACATATATGTCTATAGTACATTACCTAAGTGCATCATGTCATACATGCATACATAAAGCATAAACTAATGTTGTTATACAGAATGCTACCTTGTTTTCAGGTTAATTATCCAACAAACAAGCTTATGATCTTTGGGACTGCTTTATTGTAACCTCAGGGTTACTTTATCCTCCTGATGAGCTTCTTATTACTTTGGGACTGCTTTATTGTAACCTCAGGGTTATTTTATCCTCCTGATAGCCTCTCATGACTTCAAGACTGCTTTAGAGTTACTGATTGCTCTATCCTCCTGAAATCATCCTATTACTTCAAGACTGCTTTAGAGCTATTCATTGCTCTATCCTCATGAGGTCATATTACTACTTCAAGACTGCTTTAGAGCTACTGATTGCTCTATCCTCCTGAAGCCATCTAATTATTTCAAGACTGCTTTAGAGTTATCCATTGCTCTATCCTCCTGAAATTACATTATTATTTCAAGACTGCTTTAGAGCTATCCGTTGCTCTATCCTCCTGAAATCATTACTTCAAGACTGCTTTAGAGTTATCCATTGCTCTATCCTCCTGAAACTACATTATTATTTCAAGACTGCTTTAGAGCTATCCATTGCTCTATCCTCCTGAAATCATTACTTCAAGACTGCTTTAGAGCTATTGATTGCTCTATCCTCCTGAAGACATATCACATTATTATTTCAAGACTGCTTTAGAGCTATCCATTGCCCCATCCTCCTGAAATCATTACTTCAAGACTGCTTTAGAGCTATTGATTGCTCTATCCTCCTGAAGACATATCACATTATTATTTCAAGACTGCTTTAGAGCCATTCATTGTTCTATCCTCCTGAAATCATATCATTGCTTCAAGACTGCTTTAGGGTTATCACTATTGATTGCTCTATCCTCATGAAGACATGCTGTTACATCATTATTATTCCAGACTCCTGACAGCTTTCATCATACACCCATATTTTGAACTGCTCCCCCCCTAGTGGCATCTTTAAGCCCACTCAATCATATTCAACTAGCCATCTGTACCACTCTAGTGCACTGGTGAGTGCAAATTTTTGGGCTTTTGTGTTCAATCCCCTTCAACCTTCCAGGTTATGACTGGCAAATATACCAATCTAACCCCTCAGGTTTCAGAAAATTGAACAGGGGCAGCTGTTGCACCCCAAAATTTGCCCTCACAATACAAGACTTTGTGTTCTAAGAAGGTTCACAAGGTTCACAAGCTCTCCAACAACTTGCATAACCTTTCATGAAGTTCATAAAGTCCACAAGCTACTTTATGAAGGTTCACAAGGTTCACAAGTCCCACGGTGCTTTCAATACCTTTCATGAGGTTCATGAAGTCCATAGGTTGCTTCTTGAAGGTTCACAAGGTTCACAAGCTTCACAATACCTCCCATGAGTATCACAAGATATCTTATGAAGATCCACAAGGTTCACAAAATTCACAATTGGTCAGAAGAGTTGACAATTCCCTCAGACAATGCACCTCCTAAGCAGTGCATCCAAAACTAGGGTTTTGACTTTAATCAGGCTAAATGGACTTCCAAGACTTCAAGTGAGCTTCATAACATCTTATATGTGTATAAGAACCCCCATGTCAAGTTTCAAGACTTTTCTCAAAAGTTTGCTCAGTCAGATGATCAGATAAGTCAAAAGCAGTCAATGCAGTTAAAAGGTCAAACTGAGGTCAACTGTGGTCAAACCAAAGTCAAACTTCATGATTTTTTTTTGCCAACATCAAAGAGAGGTTGGGTGAGAAATATTATCATAATAACTGTAATACCCCAAATTTTGCCCTAAGATTTGTCGTCGCATTTCATTGCATTTAATCAATTACTAACAAATTTGTGTAGTCGTTTGACTTTTTGCAGGTAAATATCATATGACATGCATTTTTTTTCTAAAAAGTAAAAATGGCACAATTGGCATGAGGACATGTGTAAGGAGTTATGAGTGTGAGAGGTTGAGAGTTCGAATCTCACCTGTCATTTTTTTTGTTTTTTTATTATTTTTACTCTAAATTTTTCTATCTTTCATTAAAAAAATAACAAAAATAGTTTTTTATTATTATTTAATTATTATTTTCGTATTTTAATTAAATCATTTTTTAAAATATTATTTTTTTCACTTTTTTCTAAATTATTCATAAAAATATCCAAAAAATCATAAAATAAAAAATATTGAAAAAAATTTTGTTCTTTTTATAATATTTTTTATTTTAGGAATCAATAGGATTATTAGTTTTTATTTTAAGTTTATTTTAATTATTTTAAATTATTTAAATTTTATTTTTTCTTAACTAATTATTTAGTTTGGGCTTTAAAATGGGCTTTAGGGACATTATTGACAATTTGGTGTTAACCCTAATTTGTTCCCTATATATACATGTGTTGCCTTGTTGGAAAAAAGGGGAGAATGAAAAAAACCTAAGAGGAGTGAGTGCCGTTTGCCGTTATTTAGTTTTCTTCTTCATCCATTACTATTGTTTCTTTTTCTTCATCGTTTACCGTTATTTCTTTTCCTTCATCTATTACTGTTGTTTCTTTTTCTTCATCTTTTACCGTTATTTCTTTTTCTTCATCTATTACCGTTATTTCTTTTTCTTTATCTATTACTGTTACGTTTATATATATATAATTTTTAAATTGTTAGAGTTTATATATATAAGATTTTTGATCGAATTATGTCGATACGATGTTTGCACATTTGTGTGCATGACGCGTGACATTTGTGTTAGTTCGATCTGGTTGCGATGATCGCATTTTTGTGTGAGCAATAATACTATTTTTTGCTTAATTTCTTTTTCTTTGCGATAAATTTTGTTTCGTCCGATTTAGATCTGGTTGCGATGAGCGCATTTCTGCGTTAGCAACATTGTTGGGTTATTTGGCACATTTAAAATTCATTATTGCTTTATTATTATTATTATTATTATTATTATTATTATTATTATTATTATTATTATTATTATCATTATTTATTATTATTATCATTATTATCATTATTATTACCATTATTATTATTATTGTTATCATTAATTTATTAAAATTTGTTATAATATAAAAATCTGTTTTTTAAAATAAATAACATTAACATCTTTTCCAAATTAATATGAAAACCTATTATTTTTAAGAAAAAAAACTTTTTTTAGATAAATTTAAAATAATAACTAAAATCTTTTTTTTAAAATAATAACTAGAACCGTTATTTATTTTATTTTATTATTGTTCAATTCAAATTTCATTATCATATTGTATCTGCTCCTCTCATGTAACCTCGCGAACTTAACAATCGCTCTTTAAATTCTGCCTTTAAATTTCTGCTTGCATGGTTTAAATTATGACATTATCTCTCTGTTTGCATGATTCAATTATCTCACGCGTTTACTATTATTTCTGTCACATTGCACACATCCGAAGGTTAGGTCTAACTGTTTGGCCGCCGCGCCAATAGTCCGTAAAACTTCACACATTCAATTTCAAATCCTCAAAACTACAAACTACAAACCCTAATTTTCACAAATGCCTCGCCGCAGGCAAAATTACAATTTTACCCTTAGCATTAGGTCAAAGAGCCGCCGCGCTCATTTTAGGGTTTCCCGCCGTGGAATCCCTAATTTAACCCTAATTACAACTTAACATTTCAACGTAGAGATTTGGAGTTTCTACACTCCACGTAAGCGTGTCCTTAAGATGCGTTTATTCCCCTTGAGACCTTGACCACAGTCAAGAAGTTTCTAACCTCCTTATTGAGGGGAACTACGATTACTCTGATTCCACTCCCGTAAGGATACGTAGGCACAAGATGCGATGTCTTGCCGAGTAAACTTAGAATTAACCCCCTTTATTATTTATTATTGCTTATTTATATTTTATTTATCTTTGCTATTTAATTATTTTGCTTATTATTTTGTAATTGTTTCTTGGATGTAAAGTTGTTTAATTATTTAATTATTATTATGGTTAGTAATTAGGGAGTGTAACAACATGTATGTAATATTAAAATAAATTTAGATCACTTTTAAATAAAGATAATTAAAATAAACACGTCACACACGTAAGTCGATTTTAATCGCCGTCTCACTTCCTAAGGATATCCCTCAAGTTGCCTACGAATAATGGTTAAGTGGGATGTATAAAGCAAGTCCCTCAAATAGAAAAATCATCAAAGTCCCTTATGGTTGCCTTTACGAATCGAGTCCCTTTCGAAAAATGATGATGGTCCCTTATATGTGCTTATTACATCCCACAATGGCCTTCAAAGTCAAATTGTCCCTCACATGTCCCTTAACATCCAAAGTAAGGACTACCTACTCCATTATAGTAGGGATAGTCTTACTGAAGGAAAGAATGAAGAATCAGAAAGACCTTAAAACATTAGGGTAGGCTACTCCTAGGTGCTTGCTCACTTCAAAACTGTTTCACACTTAAACAAATTTTCAACAAGTTTTCAAACAAGTTCTTAACACATCCATACACGGATTATTATTAAACTATTCTGAAATTTTTTTCTATTCACACACTACACTTTCAAAACAATTCAAAAGTGAGCTTAAGTACCTAAGAGCCCATGGATAACCATGGATGAAAAGGGTGCTAACACCTTCCCTTTTCATAATCTACCCCCCGGACCCAAAATATTCTCTAAGGTCTTTCCTGTTCTTTTATAACCTTTCCTTATGGATAAAATAAAAGTCGGTGGCGACTCTTGCTATCCGCAACATTGTTTAAAGTCAGTTCTCCCACCGTGTTACAAGTGGCCACATCACTTTGCTTATCTGCTAATGCCCCTGCAGGTTCTTCAACTGCTACTCGGTCAAACTGCAATGTGCCGCCATCTATTAAAGCCTGAACACCTTTCTTTAAATCATCACAACCCCCAGCTAGGGTCCAGCATTCTAAACAATACTCGTCACATCCAGGATAGACACCACCTTGCAACAATCGGCTCTTTATCTCGCACAACGGCGTCTTTAAATCATCAACATTCATAATCAAATTCAAACCCTCCTCAGTTAAAATGGCGTTTGCCCCATGATTGGGCATGGGCTTTTGCACTATGTTCGGACATGCTGTTCCGAAATTGATAGCCTTACTGTCCAATAGATCCTGCACAACATGCTTGAACGCATGGCAACCCTCTACATCGTGGCCCGGAGCCCCAGAGTGGAATTCACAGTGCCTGCTTGCATCATAACCATACGGAGGAGTGCCTGTTATGGGCGCCAGAGTTCTCTTTTCTACCAAGTTCAAACCCAATAACGTCTGTAGCAAATCAGCATACGTTGAAGGAGGCTTTTCAAACACTCTCCTTGGTTTACCCCCCTGGAATCTGCGCTGGGCAGGCTGTGCCCCCTGTTGTGGCTGCTGTTGCTGTTGTTGTTGTTGTTGTTGAAATGGTGGTTGCTGAAACGGAATAGTAACGCTTGCCACCTGCTGCGGCTGATTATACTGGTTTCGACCTCTGCCCCGGCCTCGGCCTCGGCCCCTAAACACTGCGCTTGCATCGCCCTGACGGCGCCCACCAAAAGCCTTTCTGTTACTGCCAGATGCAGTAGATTCCTCAGCTTGGAATCTTCCCTGTTTAATGTTGCTTTCAATCTTTTCTCCCATCAGAATTAAGTCCGAGAAACTGCCCAAAGATGTGTGAAACAACTTGTCATAGAACATGCCGGTGAATGTTCCTATGAACATGTCATTCATTTCCTTGTCCTCTAGAGGAGGATGGACTCTAGCAGCCATGTCGCGCCATCTCTGCGCATACTCTTTAAAGCTCTCACCCTTCTTCTGAGACAACCCTTGCAATTGGACCCGGTTGGGTGCCAAGTCGCTGTTATACTTATAGTGAGCTACAAAGGCTTCTGCCAGCTGCTTCCATGTCTTTATATGAGTTGGTTCCAGTCCCATATACCACTCGAGGGAAGGGCCTGACAAGCTATCTTGGAAGAAATGCATTAGCATCCTCTCATCAGTTGAATACGCAGACATCCTTCTGTAATATGACCTCACGTGCACTTTCGGACAAGTGTCCCCCTTATACTTATCAAATGTAGGAGCTTTGAATTTGATTGGCACCCTCAAGCCAGGCACTAGACCCATTGTTGACATGTCTAAGCCCATAGCACTTTGATTCACGACCCCCCTCATATGCTCTTCTAGCATTCTAATCCTCTGGGAGTCATCCATAGGTCCCTCGAAACCTCCACCGGAGAAAGCGTCCTCTTGCTGATCTTCCTGCCAGTTACCATTCCCAGCTCCATACCCATCGTATCCGTTGTTACGGCCAACTCTAATCTGATTCATCACCGGGCCTCGCCCCCTGTTACCGTACCCCGGAGCAACTCCAGCAGGTCCAAAAGCCATTAACCCAGCGCCATTTCCATTTCCGAATCCTCCATAACCCTGATTAGTCATACCATAACTGTCCTGCCCAAAGCCTTGAGCATTGAAACCATATTTCCCAGCATTATCGAATCCCTGGTCATTGAAGCCGAATCCAGCATTATCGAAACCATTGCCTCCCATATTATCACCCAAGTTGACATCCCCAAGCCCAACGTTATGGACGGCAGTCTCGTTCCCAATTCCAACGTTACCGTTCCCAGCAGCAGTAGCGTTGTTGACATTAACAGCGGGTATGTTGACTACAGGTGGAGCCACTGGTGTGGGAGTACCATCCCCATGAACAGTGTCGACTCGCACAGACGGATGATCCTCATTCCCATGCCCAGCATTTCTGACCAACAGAGGCTGCACCAAGGCTTGTAAACTCTCCTGCCCTTTTGCAATAGTCTCCATTGTCTGCATAAAGAGCGCTAGCTTCTCGCGCATATCTTGCATCTCGTTCTGCATTTGATCCATGATTCTTCGACAGTTGGTGCGAGTGGAGTAGCGGTGTGGGCGCTGATCTTCAATCCTGAAAAGACCTGGTATAGAGCAGGAAATAAGATACCATCCAATAATCCTCTGTAATGCAATATGAATGTGAATGCAATGCAATGTATGTGTCTGTGCGTTAGGGAATATTATTCCCCGATTCTAGTGCGAAGGTGCCAGTGCAGTGACAATGCTAGCAATACGAAGATCAGAGCTGAATTATAGAAAACACCTCATATATTGCGGAGAAATCCAATAAGCCAAGAATACAAAATCACTGAGTACAATACGAAGGCATGACCTCAACCAACAATCCTGGTGATGGTCATCACTATGCAAATAAAGCATCAATACATGAAATGGTCAAGGACACTCATAAGCCTGATACTCTTCTAGTAACTTCTTGGTCTCTCGATGGCTTGGTCGGGTAAGCAGCCCCTCGACAAGTTGGTTTCTTCTCTTGAGAACACGTCGCACGTCACCAGCAGTTTCTTCCCATGCCCCTTCTTCGAAGCGATCCTCTAGCTTCCGCTTCTGAGACACAGCTTCGTTCCTGCCTTCGATGGCCTTGTTCAGCGCATTCTGGAGACTATACCTGGTCATCACCTCTTCTTAATACTTCTTAATGCTAGCCTTCAACTGCTCCTCGAGGTCAGAAATTTGCTGCTTCAACTTATCTTCCCTCTTTTTATTGTTGGTTAGCGTAGCATTCCAAGTCTTGTTACAAGAAGAGATTTCTCGGTGAGCGGCATCGAGTGCTTTCTTTTTGGACTCCAGCATGTCATGGGAGCTTCTGAACTCTTGACCCAGACGTTCGCGCTTCTTTTTCTCCTCAGTCAACTCAGCACCTAGTCTGCTTACTAGTTCGATCTGCTGTTGGAAAGCATGCACAACCTTGTTTTTCTCACTGCGTATCTGAGCTAGTTCTTGTTCTAGCCCTTCATTGATCTTCATCAAGGCTTCCTTTTCTTTAACAAATTGCTCATAGGCCTCCCTAGTGACAGTAGTTGGTTCTTCCACCGGAATATGAACAGGGACTGGCGCAGCTGGAAATGGCATCAGTAATTGCCCTGCTCTCTCCTGGATCCAAACTCTGTATGGCGCATAAGCCTGACAATCATTCTTCCCTAACAGCGGCTTCCCTCTTCTGTTAATACGCGTCCATGCGTGCTGAAGCTTAGCTAGTAACTCTCCCTTCAAATCACCGGTGAAGTACAGAGATTCCTGTACTTCTTCCTCCTTTGGTGGGTTCTTCAACGCATATCCGAACTGGCGGACGAACAGAGAAGGGTTGTAACTGATACACCCTTTTCTTCCTATCAACGGAACATTAGGATACCCAGAACAACTGAAGATAAGCTCAGACCCCAACAAGTCTCTGTCAAACCACTCAATGTCTTCAGAAGATAGCCTCATTAGGCGCTCTGGCCAGCTAGCTGTAGTTGCACTGTCCACAAAAGGTCCCTTCAGGGGAAGATGACTCTTAAACCACATGTTCAACAGCGGCGCACAACAGTAAACAATCTTTCCTCTTCTGTTTTCATTTTTGTAGTGCAATGAGTGATAGAAGTCTCCAATCAAAGTGGGTACCGGATTGCCAGCAGAAAACAGATGGAAAGCGTCCAAGTCCACAAAATTGGGCAAGTTGGGAAACAGCACTATTCCGTAGATACATAGAGCCAAGATAGCGTTAAAGACCACCCAACATCCGTTCTTGGCGTACTCTTGAGCTTTGCCAACCAGAAAATCAAGGGAGAAACCTGGAACCCCAAGCCAAGAAGTCACTAATAATTCAGCAGCGTTCATGTGCAAGGCCTTAGCTAAGTCCTCCAACTTGGGCTCAGCAGCAGAGTGAATAAAGGGAACCTTGTTCTGCACTGGTAGCTCAGTAAACTCCACATACTCCTCAATGGTAGGCCCCAAAATAAAGTCAGCAAACGTGAAACATCTCAATGCCGGGTCATAGAATTGAATCAGCGTGTACAGCCCATTCATCTCATCAGCAGTTGGCTTGCAGACTAATCTCAACAATCTTCCATGACTCATCCTGAAACTTCTCCTAACCTCCTCATCAGCAAGAGACATCAGACCAAGTAAGGGAGTAATATCAGGTGTAGGCAGCTTATACGCAACTGTCTTCCTCAATCCAGCCATAATCAATACTCAGAAGTCCGAACACTATAACCAGGGAATATGCAAATGCACCTGCAGCACCGACACACGTTAATGGGATGCAATGATAATGATTATGCAGACAATGTAATACAAGTAACATGCAACAGGGACCAAATGCCGTGGCTGCGAAGCCTGAACCATATCAAAAGTCTCAGATAGACTCTCCAGAATTCCTCAAACACTGGTCTCTGACAGACCCAATACAAAAGCTCCAACACTGGTCTCTGATAGACCCTCATATCATAACTCCGATTGGTCTCTGACAGACCCCATATCATAACTCCAACTGGTCTCTGACAAACCTCAACCATAACTCTGACTGGTCTCTGACAGACCTCAACCATAACTCTGACTGGTCTCTGACAGACCTCATAACCCTCCATAAATACCTAGGATCTCAGATCGAGAAATAACCGGTATCTGAAGGTCTAGTTACCTGCATAACCCAAACCCTCTCACAGGTGGATGTCCTAATAACTGACACAAGGTATGGCATCCTATGCGGTCGTCGGCGTCACAGACTTTCAGGGTTGATGATACGATTCCCAGAAGGAGTGGCATCATCAAATCCTGAAGAGGCCTCACTTAGCCAACTTCCAAATGATCGGTTCCCGGAGTCGACAATTCAGCTAACCAATAACCCCTTCGACCCAAAGGGTAGAAAAAGAAGTCAACCAGAAGAACCTCGTCCGAGTGTAGATTTCGTGAGACACTAATGCAAGCAAAGCCGGCACGCGCCCACTTCTTTCTACTCTAATTCTAGGTGCACTCAAGCCCAGGTCCGGCTTATCTCTCAATCATAGAACACCCGTCACACCCCAATACAGCAATAATAATCAATATATATAATGCTGAAAATAAAGGTCGGAAATATAAATCCATACAAAATCCTCGACGGGAAAACAAGCGCTAGGATTGACTCTCTTCAGGGACGTTGGATCCCAAATGCATAAGGAGCCATCACAGTCCTTAGCAGCCAGGGGACGTTGGATCCCCAGCAGAGTCGCCAGCTGTCGCTACTGCGAAAATCGGCGCCGGCTGAACAGAAGAGTCGCCACCGTGCGTTATTTATCCCACAGGAGGAAAAGGAAACGCTCAGAGTAAACCTACCGCAAAGACGGGAAAGGTATGGTCGTCGCAACCAAAACCTGGATTCGGGAGTCGGTTACGCAAGGGGAAGGTATTAGCACCCCTCACATCCGTCGTACTCGACGGGATCCACGCTTTTTTTCGGGTATGGATTGTTATTCTATCTACTCTACAGGTCAGGGGTTAAAAGAAAAGAAAATGACTCGGCAAAGTATCGCACTTTATGCCTACGTATTCCCGTCTGAAACGAGAAATCAGAGTCAACGTAGTTCGCCTACCTACTGGAAAGGAGGGGAAGGTTGCTCGCTAGGATATCGCGTCCTATGCCTACGTACTTTCATACAGCATGAAAGATCAGAGCAAACGTAGTTCGGGCCACGTACGACACCAGTCTGTCTTGATTGTTTTTATTCCTTCTGAAAAAGGGTTTTTCTGATTAACAGTCCAAGCGGACAAAAATGACGTCTTGATGAGTTCACATTCTTTTACGGAAGAAGTGTCTTTTATTGTGTTTGAAAAAGTTATTGTGTTTTTCTGTTTGTTTTGAGAAAGAAGAGACAGAACTCTAAACTACGGTTGCGAAGGGAATCAAACTAACCTGATGTTATCATGCATGGGTTAAGACCTAGTGTCTATCATGCTCCTCTCTTGCACAGAGAGAAACAGAGATCCTAAGGGAATAGACGAAAACAGAAACAATAGCAAATATACAGTAAAGCAGTAAAATGCATGGATGCAGCAATACAAGCGAGGCAAGGGAGTCCCACTCAACCTCGAACCTAGAAAACAATAGGCAAAAGTGAACAGCATTCACTTTCAACCTAACAGGTTAAACAGCAAACAATACAGTCAGGGAAAACCAATCAATACATCAGAAATTAAAACAGCAAAAATAAACAGCTACAGCAGCTCTGCATAACAACTGTCTTCAAGTCATCTCCAAACAGCTACAAGCTTCAAGCAAGCCTCAGTCTTCATCTCCAAGCCTTCAAGCAAGGTCTTCATTATCAGTCTTCAGTCTGCAATGGCTTTTCTTCAAGTCTTAATCTTCAGGATGAATATCAGTCAACAAGATGAACTGAATGTTAAACAGTCAATTACCTACCAAGGGTGGCTCATTAACTGTTAACATTATACAGACAATTTTCTCTCAAAAGTTCTATCTTTCAAATGCATTCACTAATCCTTCCAAAGGAAGGAGGTGGATATTTGAAAGAGACTTTGAATCATAGAGAAAGAATGGAGGCAGACAAGGCCTTCCATATTTGTGAATCAAGCTTTCTACTCTAGAGCTCTGCCTAGCTCCTAAATCCTATACTCCTCAACAGCTGCCAGCAAAGGATGCTCCTCATCAACTCTGGAAGTTGGACTTCATTCCCTTGATCTCCAATGGCCTTCATCATCACAGGTCTTCAGCTCCCCCAATCCCCAAGCAAACCCAATACCCCACACAGACAGATGAAATAACCCTAGAGAGGGCACACCACACAGTCAAACAAACACAAGCAGTATACTGATAGCAGTAGGGGAATCCTAATATTTTCTAAGGGATCTATTAACTACCCATAATCCCTATAGTCCCATACCCCAAAGATTCAATCTACAACTCCTAAGGGAAATGATTTAATTCTCCTATGTTATCTCCTAAACCCTAGTTTTGATCATGTTATTCACACCTATACAAATCACGTAAAAATTAAGTTCTAAAATCATGAACTAAATTTTATATACAAGATAAAGGTCTAAGCTAATCAACCTAAAAAGAATGGATAAAAAATGTTAAAGCATCTAATCAAACCAAAATTAACAAATTCATGCATTAAACTAAACATTATTTAAACCTATTTAAAAAGAAAATATACTAAAAATATGAAAATAAAATGAAATGCCAATTTTTTTATGTGATAATTTTCTTGACAAAAATGTGAAAAGGATGCAAAAACAACCAATGAAAATCATGCATTTTTCCATTTGTTATGAATTTTTGAAGAATTAAAAAATGAAAGAAATAAAATGAGGAATTAATTGGATGAGGGTGCAACGAGCAATTAAAATCAGTTAAAAGAACACAATGGGCCCAGACTGGGGGGCGCGCCTAGCAATGCGCGTCTGGGCCCAGTCAAACAGAAAACATGACAAAAAATAAAAAAAGATGGAAACGGTGCAGTTAGTAAAGGTTTTAGTTGAAAATACATTGGGCCTGGCAACTAGGGGTACGAAAAGCAACATCATAAAGCCCAGTCTGAAGGACTTTAATGAAACGGTGCGTAGCACCTTTGAGATTTCCCTCCGTTTTAATTTTAAACCACAGCCATACGATTGGTCTCAGAGTCAAGGTCAACATGGTCATCCAACGGTTGTCCATCATCGTCCCCAATTAACTTCTAGGGTTTCTGAAATTCCACCTTCATGCATGAATTTTCCAGTCCTTCGTTCTCCCTTGTTTCTCCATGAATTCACACGATGTAAAGAGCAAAATTGCTCCACTCTCTTCCCTCTACACATCCATGGCAATGGTTTCCCCTAAAGCTCACTCAATCTTCAAACCCGATAGGTGGAAGATGCTGACTCCACCATTTTCACCTGCTATCAACCATTCCAATTCTCACTAATTCTCACCCTAACCTAATCTACACTTTATGCTGATCAATCTGAGCTATGGATCCAAGATTATTGTGCCATATCCTTGATGTTATAAGCTCTAACAGTTTTGGTACACCATTGATAACCTTCATGAAACTTCCTCAAACTCACCAAAATTAATCATCTAACCTATCCTAACAGATCTAACCTAACAAATCCCTATGATTATAACTAAACTAAGCAATTCGAATGAGAAACCAACCTGGTGCAAATGTTGAAAACAGGTGGGGAATTCTTCAACTACACTGCTTGCAATGCTTGGAGATTGATCAGTGAGCTTGATCTTGAGTTCTGTATGCAATGGATCTTGTGCAAACTCCTTGAATCTTGCAATTGAAACTTTCTTGCACCATGGATGATGAAGTTGTATGGCACGATTCCTCTTCAATTCAACCAAATTTTGATGTGAATTCTGATCTATGAAAGATGTTGATGATGATCAAATCAAGAAATGTGGAAATTGGTAGAGATTTTATGGAGTTTGAGATGCTTTTGCAAATTGGAAGATTGAAGTGTAACTTGGTATTATGAGCACCATGAATCACCAACCATGGCATGAAGCTATTCAATTCAATATATAGATGACAATAGAAAGTCCTAGAACCTTGGAGAAACTTCCCATGCACACTTTCCTTGCATTTTGGATTATATAACTTCCTTTGTAAGTAACCAAGCATAACTTTCAAATCTTGAACCACACTCAAAAATCTAATTTTTCCAATATTCTTAAAACATTTTTTCCAATCAAAATGACCTATAATTTCATCCCATTTGGCCAAATTATGAAAAATCTCAATTTTAGGTCATTTTTTATTCATTAAATTCACCAATTTTGAAACCTTGAGCTATGAGCCTTTCCAATCTTTCATGGTCACTTTTATAGACTCAAAATGTCATTTGGAGCAAGTTTGATGTTGTGAAGTTTTCCATTTGAAGCTTCCTTGTATGAGTTTTGGGCATAGGCTTGAAATGACCTGTAATTCTCAGATGACCAAAATACCCTTTGCTTGCCAAGACTATAAGTAGAGTTCCACAAATCATATGAAGGCATACCATACCATTCTAGAAATATAAGACAATGAGGAACAACTCTTATGTTTACCATAAATTCATTTGAAATCTCCTTGAGGGGTAAAAATTGCTTGGAAGACAAGTAACTTTCACAGACAAAATTTCAGATACCTCAGATGACCTGTAACTTGCAAGGACCATAACTTGAGTTCTATAAATCTCCTTGATGTCTTCCACCACTCAAATTAAAGGTCTTGAGATCCTCTACAAGTTTCATGTTGGCCAATGATCCATTTGAAGCTTGCATTTTGACTTATCTTGCTTGGAAATTTGACCTAAACTAGGGGATTTTACACAGAAACCCTAATTTAGAAACTCCTCTTCTCCTTGATTTCTCTTGATTTCTTCTTGGCATATCACCATATCCTTATTCTTAATTTCAAATGATGAACCCCACATCTCTCCAATAGCCCTTAATGCCTTTCAATCAATCAATTGACCTAGAGTTGACCTAGGGTTGACCCAGATGAAACCCTAGTTGACTGTCTTCAACTGCAATTCTTGTGACCATATCAATGACTTGTCTCCTTCTCCAAATGACTTTATAAGTCTTCCATGATGTCTAGATGCCTTCAATTCACAGCTCACAACTTCTTTGATGATCTTCAGATACCCTCAGCTAGGAGATAGATTCACTGCTTGATTCCCTGACTTCTTTAGCTTCAATTTCTTTCTGATGACTTGAATGAGATTGAATTAGAATAATAAACCCTTGATAGGCCCATAGAGATGAGAATAGTACTTGGCCCCTTGTTGAGTGACTTGCTATGCTATGCTATGCAGATGATTAGACTATGTACATGACTCTATATGCAAATGCTAATGCAATTGAACCATAAACCAAGTGAAAAAGGTTGAGCAAATTTTAGGGTGCAACAGGATGCTCACTGTAGTGTGGGTGTTTCGATACTCGTCTTTCAAAATAAAGACGCGACTCTATTCACTACCTCTCTCTTCCAACTTCCTTCTGCATCCTTTCTCACATAAAACCTCGGTCCCGTAACGAGTGCATTTTCAAATCATTTTCATAACAAAACTTGAATGGTCGTGGAGTGGTTAGGCGTAGGCCTTCTCCTATCCCGAGTGCTGACGTTTACCATAGGGTTCCCTGTCGCAAAGCATTTACCATTCAAAACCAAAAACATCTTTAATAAGAGAATGAAGTTCTCTTTGTATTGAATTAAAGAGATAGGACTGAGTGTAGTCTTATTCCTCTATGAGTGTCAGGATATTCACTGTAGTGTGGGTGGTCTTGATACTCGTCTTTCAATACGAAGACACTACGTTCGCCACACCTTTCATAACAAGAACTTTGAGATAAAGAATTGGGTACTACCCGTAAGGGGTTACTATCCGATGACCTATCTCACCCCTAAAAACAATCTCACAAATCAAATGTGACATCTTGCCTCGCATGGCGAAAATCTAATCATTTCAAAAAGGATATGTTACATCCGTTCTACCGCAAACAGGTAACGCTTAAGTCTCCTCACATGCGAGCAGCAAAACACCTAAACTGCTAGAATGCGCATGATAACATCATCCATAAAAACATTAACAAACCGTAGGCCGAACTACGGCTGCTCTAATTCTTTACTTCTTTTAATTAAAGATACGTAGGCACAAAGGCCACAATCCTTGCCGAGCACATTCCCCCCATATCTGTAGTTCCCCGAACTACGTCGACTCTGACTTTCTCATGCCTTTTGAGAATACGTAGGCCTAGGACCACGAAGTCTTATCGAGTATGTTCTTTCTCTCTTCTTCCCTCGTTACTTCTCTTTCCCCGTTACTTCTCTCTCTCCTATCTCTAACCCTTCTTTTACCCCGTGGAACACTTTTTATAGCATAATATTTAAGCAAATAAATTCACGTGTCGACAAACAAATGGTTCCCATCGAGTACGATGGATGCGAGGGGTGCTAATACCTTCCCCTCGCACAACCGGCTTCCGAACCCGTTCTTGGTTGCGAGACCATCTTATCCATTTCTTTCTTAAGGTTTTCTCGATATTTTCCTTTCCCTTCATGGGATAAATAAAGTTCGGTGGCGACTCTTCTGTCTATCTTTTTCGCCTCCCCGTCGTTGCGCGATGCATTTTTCGAGTAGCGACAAGTACATTTTTAGGCCTATCAAATACTCCCACACTTAAGCCAATTGCTTGTCCTCAAGCAAAATATCATGATAAAAAATGGTGATATCCATAAATGATCTGGGCAAAGGGGCTTCTAAGTTCAGGCTGGGATGAAGTGAGAGGTATTAACTTAGTGAACCACGGGCATCGAAATTACACTTCTCTGTAAACACGAACATAGGCTTCGTTCTTGTTTAAACCAATCCATACTACCCTACTATACCTAGGCCTACTTTTAAATCTCCTTTTTGGGTCCTTTTCATTCAGGTGCAGTCACATTAAGCACGTTATCCATACATACTCATAGTAAAGTGACCGGTTAGTGATTCTGATCTCAAGCATGGGGCTCTAGTACATAAGCTGGTGTAACCCCTTTTATTGACACAATTGTAGTTGTAGGGGATCGGATCGTAATCCGACCTACCGAGTTTAGCACCAGGTACCTCTGAACCAACTAACAATGGGAAGATATTTTATTTTGTTTCATTTTATCATTTTTTTATTTTTCGAAATTTTTACAACTTTTTGGGCTAAATGACCTTGTAAGGGTTACGTATACCCGAGTTGCAATTTTATTGAACAAACAGATCATTCAATTATATTCATCGGTTCTTTACTTAGATCATGCTTTGGCCGGAGCTGACTGATAGGATAAACTACTAAGGACTTACTATGAACATCATTATTAAGGCCATGATACATAGGGTATCAGGGTTGATTTCTACATTCACGAAGCCTAAGGTGTTACAATGATGCCGATGTTTCAAAAAATATTTTTCCAAATCATCTGCATCCTAACTCGAGCATGCCTCAAAGCCTAAAAAATTTTCAGGATAGTACACTTTTTGTCAATAAATTTTTTTCGGTCGGGCTAAGAAATGAGGGAATAAGGGTATACTGCAAATGACTCGTTAAGCATAAGTGTATTCTAAAAAGCAAACTAAAAAGTAAGGGAAATAAACTAGAAAACGATAAAAGAAAAGAAAATTAAAGTGCGAGAAAATGCGAGAAAATAAATAAATAAAGTCTCCTCCCACACTTAAACCAAACATTGTCCTTAATGTTTTGATAAAAGGTGGAGAAAAAGAAACTTATAACCTGTATGAATGTTACTGCGTGCCAAATCTTCTCTAATCCTCCCCTTGATATCCCTGTCGTCACTGACCACTTCTACTCCGACATATGGCATTTTGAGATATTTTCGTTTGTGTAATTCTAGAACCATCTCATCATATCGCTCGCTTCTATAGGAGGTACCTGCAAAGAGTGTTAGACAAATATGGTGCGGTGCGTGCAGGTGGAACTTAACCATGCAAAGAGGGAGGAAGCGAGGAAGAAGTGAGTTTCTAATGGGAGAGACATGATCTCTCTCTTATCATACTCATCATCAGTGTCACTACCAGCAGTGACACTCATAGGAATGTCCGTAAGCACCAACTCATCTTCCGAGATCATTGTCTAGAGATTTTTCGCCGTGACAAGCGATATATTTCTTTATTTTCTGAAAATTCAAACAAACAACCATAACAAAAATAAAAATCTCATGGGTTGCCTCCCACACAGCGCTTTGTTTAACATCGATAGCTCGACAGCAAAGAAGTGAAAGCACTCATGGTGGTTCTTTCAAGAATGGTTCCTCGATCAAACTTTTAATAGTCTTTGGTTTCCACGACCACTTATCAAGCCATCTCTCATATCCTTCACCTTTTATTTTCTTTCTTCTATGGGGTGGTTCATTGTTTTGAATTTGTGGTGGTGGTTCTGGATCTATCCTGAGTATCAGTTTTTCAAGTTTGGGCTTAGTTATTTCATCCATCACCTCAAAAGTAAATCTTACCATTTTAACAGTAATGATAACCCTAGTTTCATGGTCCTTGAATTTTCTTTTTTTATGCAAGGCCTCATAAAAAGGTGTGTTGGCGTGGATATTTTCCAATACCTTCACATATGTTTTGGATTGGGAGTCTACCTTAGCTTCCACAACCCTTTGTGGGAAAGAAATAGGTGGGGTATAGGGAGGAGGAATAACAATAGGTGTTGCCTTCTCTATCTTTTCGACAACCTCCTTTTCGGGTGGTGTCGGGAGATTTTTCTCAATATTTATGCTTTTCTCACCAGAACTCTCCTCAAACTCATTATCACTCTCCCTAGGATTTTCTATTTGTTCTTCACTACTGGTTGTTGCAACATCCATATGTCTCTTATGGAAAGGTCCTATAGGTGTTTGTGCAAGCAGGGAGGTTTGAGTCTCCAATGCCTCACTGTGATTCGTGAGGGAATCGACCATAATATTCATCTTCCTAAGGTTTTCATAAATTTGGAGATGTTGTTTTCTAAAATCTTCATTTTGGAGAGTTTGTGTTTCCACAAAGCGCTCCATCATAGATTCTATCCTAGAGTGAGTAAGCGTCGCATTGAATTCCTCCATTAATAGTTCGAGGTTGGATTTATGGAAATCTTGCGATTCCTCAAAATATTGGGAGTGGTAATTATAGAGGGAATTTTGATTATATATAGTAATTGAGATAAGAGTGCCTTAGTTTATACGATGTAACAACAGGGTACGAAATTTTGACGTAATTGGTCCCCGACAACGGCGCCAAAAACTTGATGGGCGACTCGCAAGTGCACGAATAACGTCAAAGTAATATAAAATATTATCGATCCCACAGAGACCAAAAGTCAATCTATCATTCATTAGTGTTACGGTGTTTATCTAAGTCAAGTCAAATAAAAGGTTGGATTGTGCGAAATAAAAGTAAAGTGCGGAAATAAATTCAATAATAAAACAACAGGCGTAGATGCAATTCATACAGCTACGTAGTATTCCAGATGTGTACATATAGGATTTTTTATGGGGTAATATTTTCTACTCATGAAAAGAACTAATTTAACGGGAACTTTCGCTTTCGCGTATTCAGAACCGAGTTTATCCCTAATCGACCTCTCTTATTGTCACTTATAAAAAGGTGCGCATTGCGTTAGGATTAATAAACCTATTTTTAAGAAATAAAGTTTCTTGACTTAGTCAAAAAGTATTTTAACCTGGAATTTCTAACAAAAAGAGATTCTTACGAACCGGACTTTAAATCCATAAACGCGTCCGAAAACAGTTTTTAAAATCGGTTTTCTTAAACATTAAAGATCCCTAATTGATTGAGCCAAGCGCTTTCGCTTCCTTGGAACAGTCAAAACTAACCAAATTTATATAAAGGTTGGAAGACTTTTGATCTTGCCCAACAAATTTTAAGTATAGAAAATAAGTGTTAAAAGTTAAAACAACCCATAAGTAATTCTACCGACAACCGTGTGGAATACTAATTATAACTATAATCCTCGCATCCTAGCCCTTAAGATTTAGCCGGACATGGTAAACAAATTCGAGTAAATAAAGTGCGGATAAGTAAAGGGTGCGGGAAATAAACGCGGGTAAATAAAGAAAGGGTGCGGGAAATAAAGGCGGGTAAATAAATAAAAGGCAATAAATAGACAGAAACCTGCTCTAAACGAGAGGCTTTAAAATCTTGAACAACAGGAAGTAAATGACAGAAATAAAATGGCGGCAGGATTAACTTTTACCAGAGTGATCTAAACCCGATTACATACTCGATTAGATAGTGTGATAACCCCTCGATGTGAGAAGTTTATTACTTTATAATAGGTGAAATTATGGCTTGAGTTCTGTTCTCTAAGCTTGGATGATTAGAAATGAGACAGAGCTCTTCTATTTATAGTGCTAGGAAAGTACAAGGAAAGACTAGAATGCCCCCCCTCAACTTCTTTTGGGAGGGAAAACAAAATGCAAGGGTGGCGCCCGCAATACCCTCATGGCGCCCGCCATGTGTACTAAAGTAGAAAGAAGTGGGAGACGTGGAAGTTATCAGAAGCTGGTCTCTTATCCCACTCATGGCATCCCCTATGGCGCCCTCCATGGTGGGAGCCATGTGTACAATTCCTAAAATAATGGTCTTTTTGCTTGTTTTTCTTCATTTCTTCTCGAGTAACTCTGAAAATACAAAATCTTAAAAAAGGAACAAAACAAAGGCATAATACAAGAAAACAAAAAAAAATCCTAAAGAACACGTGTAAATCGAGTCAAATATATAGTACATTTTTATGTCTATCACGTCCTAAAAGGTCAAGTGGGGATAAAAGGTAACTAACGGTCCTCAGTGTCATAGGCTCCTAGGTTGTAAGTAGTAATGTTTTCACGAATACTCGTTCAACAAAACTACTCCCAATAGGGCCTCCACTGAGCGGTGGTTTGTCAAGTCAGCTTGGTCGGGAATCAACTCCCTATAAGCCTTCTTGAATATACCACCTTCCTATCATAAGTGCACTCAAGTCCGGGTATAGGACTTTTATCCTCACCACTCAAAGTAACAACCCTGCACACAGCAAAAACCCAGACACAAACAGATATATGTACAAATATATACAAATATACAAGCAAACAAACATATAGCAAACACAAATACAAACAAGGTGGGCTTAACCCTCTTAGGGGATGTCCTCGATGAAGTCGCCATTTCTGTTGCAGTGAGAATCGTGATACCAAACTATCGATTAACTTGAATCTTAATTCTTAAATTCACAACCATACTTTAATTTATCCAAAGGAAAGGTTTAAAGAAAGAAAAACCTTTTGCACTACGTAAAAACGAAGCTAAGAGATCTAAAGGTTCAGGGGTTGGTTATGCCTAGGGTAGGTATTTCAGATCCTAAACAACTGTAGTACTCTACAGGAACCTCTTGTTAGTATTTGTGTTATGCTAAAGTTGCTTGCTAAAGGAAAAGTGCTAGGGTAAAGATATAAAGTATATACAAAGTATGTTCGCCAAGACATCGTATCTCGTGCCTACGTATCCTGATGATAATGGAATTAGAGCAACTGTAGTTCCCCTAACTAGGGGTGAGGAACTCTTGACTGTGGTCAAGGTTCCAAAGGGATGTAAGCATTCATAGGGAAGTACTTACATGGAGTGCGCGACTCTTGAATCTATGTTGAGATTGTTATGATAGAGAATGTCCACGGAGGGATGCTAAACATGAGTACAGAGACTCAGATCCTAAGGCTAGGATAAAGGGTAAAGGTAAAGAACATCATATGTAACCATAATGTCATAATAATGTAAACAAAAGGTTCAAAACTTCATGGGGACAATCAAAAGCTTTTAAAGATGAACCACTTAAATTCTTACAAGCAAAGTTGAAATTCAAACTCAAGTTCAAAGGGAGCTAACAAGCCAAGTTCATGTCAATTTCAAATTAAACTCAAATGGAATTAAAGTTTTGAAATGAAGAATGAGAGATAGGAGGGTGAAAACCCTAAAATGGGTTATAAATTTCTCATAATGCAAAATGTTTCTAAAATAGGATTTTTATTATTGTTTAAACATTATATGGAAATATGTTACAACACAAGAATTTTGCAAAAAGAACCACTTAAAAATGATTTAAAATGGATAAGTTATGTGATTTTTAAGTTTGTGAACAAAACATAAAAATTTAAATGATAAAAAGAATAAAATGCACATGGTAAGACAATGAATCAAACAAATTTGATTATTTAAACATGTTAACAAACATGTATGAATAATACAAGATCAATCTCACAAGAAAAATCAAATTACAAGTTGAAAACGTCTAAGAACATCATGGTAAAAACCCTAAAAACAGTCATGGTAGCATGTGAAATGCAAATGGAAAGTTCACATTTATGAGTTTTAGGTTTACCTCTTGAAGCAAGCTTAAGCAATAAGAAGACCAGAGATCTTGAGAGCTCTTGCAAGATCTGAAAATGTTCCTAGGATGATGAATAGATGCTCCAAATAATCTCCAAGCAAGCTAGTGGACGAAATGCCTTGTAAATAAAGGAAAATCTCCAAAATCCAAAGATTTCAAAGACCAACTCACTAGAACCTTGTTACATTAGTGTGAAAGTGATTTAGATAGCTTAAATACATCATATTTGATGTGTTTGAAGTGTTTCTTGAGTTGTAAGATGTTTGGAAATGGTTTTGAAAGGTGTTCTGCAAAAGCATATTTTAAGGGATTTTGGAAACTTAATGAGATTTTGCAAGAACTTGTGATTGTGTAAGGAAGGGAGTTCTATCTGGTTTCTATCAAGTAACTTATGTGTTTTTGATTTAGGAAGTGATTTCTATTTATAGCCAAAGGCCTTGGATCAAGGTATGGGCAAAACTGAAGCAAATTGCCAATTTTAACCTTCCATCATGAAAATCTTTGAGTTTTCCAATGAAATCTTCATCTTTGTCTTTAAGCCACTCTACTAAGATATTCTCCATGCCACATATATTTTTTCATCATGCTTGATAGGATAGGAGGTGACTTGTTGAATTAAAGTTGATAATTTGACAAGGGTAGCCACTTTTTTTTCTCTTTCTTCACTATTCACTTTTGCAACTTGCATTAAATAATGATTTCCTTTGATTTTTGGTCCATTTTCGTGGTAATTGATGTAAAAATGTTCATTATCAATATAAACATCATAAGTGAGGCTTAGTCTTTGATTAGCATCGATTTGGAGAGGTTTTGGAATCAAAAAACTCATGTTGGCCTGGTTTTGCCAATGTGAGTTTTTGCCAACTTGTGGACCTTGGTTCTATCTAACCAGGAAGAGTTATGGAACCAACTTGTACTTTTTAGAAATCCCTAATTAGGTACTACAATATTTATGTTTGTGTTAGGAACTCAATCCTCTTGAAACTATGTCAAAAACCCTTGTGTGGTTAAGGAGTTATGGCTTTGCCCTTTTCAAAACCTTAATTCCCCAACTTTTCGATTACTTCTTAATTCTTGATCAATTGTTTACAAAACTTCATGATTAGATCTTAAATTATGTTGGGAACATATTTGGCTTCAATTTTGGGTTAAAACCCTGTTGGTTAATGGGTTGACGTTTCAATCAGACGAACCGAACGATCGAGAACCTCAGAATTGACTGTTGGTGTCATGGGTCTTCTGAGGCCTTAAAACCTCTTGAGTGGACTTCCGTAAGCCATATGAGCTTCAAGAACCATAAATCCATAATTGGAAGACTTTTTAAATCAAAAGTCAAACTACAATTGACTTTTCCTAATCAGAAACCCTAATCGGGTGTCAAGAGATTAAACCATCGAAACCTTGATTCCTAACTGTACGAAACCCTAATTCACCTGTAAATTAACAAAGACAAACTTGAAATAGGTTAAGGTTAGATAAACAGATTAATATGAACCTAGAATGATGATGAAGATCTAAGGGGTCAAAATTTGGGGTGCAACACCTACCTCAAACCATTTTTAGTCATTTAAAGAATATAGTTGATATCTCCAGAAATCAACATAAATCCTATATTCCATTTAGAAGGATTATGTCTGAACATTTCTTTAAAGCTGAGATTGTTGGGTTAGACAAGAGGCTTGGACCAGAAAATGCAGCTGAGGTGGTGTAGTGTGAAAGGGTTGATAAGTTGGCAGATTTTTTGGTGTACCTCTGATGTTTCGGTGGTCTGTGTAATCTTGTTTATTGATTGTGTCATTTCCTTTAGCTTCAGTTTCTTCATGTTCCTTACCATTGTCTTATGGTTGTTTTAATATTATGTAACCAATATTAATATTAATGAAATTTATTTTTTTGTCTTCAAAATAATCTTTATTTTACTTTGTCTATTTCTTTCTATACCTTTTTTATTTTTGACAAAGGGGGAGACAGTAATATATGACTTTGATATCTAATCTAAAGAATCTCATCCCAAATATAATGCAAATATGTTTATTTCTAACCATATGTTTGAGAATTGATCAGAAACTTTGCAAAAGTTCACTGTATGTTAGAACAGGCTATTAGAAGACTGAAGAAAACTTTACCAAAAGAGATAAAATATATCAGAATCTATGACATATCAGAATACATAATGTGTATTTGATAAAATATCAAAGATATGATCAAAAAAGCAAGTTATGTTCATTAGAATCCAATAATTAAGAAGATTATACCAGAAGTAATTAAACAAGAGGTAAGAAGATATAAGAATATCTGGTGTTGACCACTAAAGTATCAGAAGCAAAGGACAATCAGAAAGCATATTCATAAATTTCATGCTGATACCCAAAACTTGTCAGAAGTTGTTAACTTTCTGAAAAGAATGCCTTAACTGATTCAAATGGTATCCAAACTTTAAATGGTATCTAGACTCCAATTTTGAAAGAATGTAAATCTTTTGGAGATCAAATCAAGTCATGGTGATTAAAGAAAAAATCGGTTTTTGAACCATCAGATGACATAAGGATATGTGCACTTGTTGGTGATATGTGCTAAGATATTGAAGATTTAGTTTTGATACATGATGTATGGCATCTAAGAAAGCATCTACCAGTTTCTGATATATAATGCAAGACATAAAAGCTGATGAGATAAATCAAGTTCTAATACGTCTACAATATTCTGATAGCAAGCTTGGTTCTGAAATGAAGATCAACCAATTCTAGTCAAATTCTGATAACATGTCACTGAGAAGTAAACCTTCTTTGTTGGTATGATACTACTTCAAGACCATTTTGTGAGTCTTGGGATTAGGGGGATACTCTGAACAAGCATAAATGAATTTTGAGAGTAATAGAATCAGGAGGAGGCTATTAAGATTATCTCTGACTCTATGGATTTATGGTGATTACTCTATACGAATTGTTTATCAAAATGCACTATTTGTCATCATCAAAAAGGGAGAGATTTTTAGAACAAAATTTGGTTTTACATCTAGCCTTTGAGTTTTGATGATGACTACACATGTTATCTAAAAGAAAAATTATGTACAATATATTTTGTGTCTAGTGTGTGACTATTGTCAATATGATTCTAACTCTGATAAAAAGACGTGTAACGTCATCAGACTTTGTTATCAACACTCTAGAAGAAAAACACACATACACACACAGATACATATATATATATATATATATATATATATATATATATATATATATATATATATATATATATATATATATATATATATATATATATATATATATATATATATATATATATATATATATATATATATATATATATATATATATATATGTACAAGATAAAGTCAAGATTCATAAGTACTTCTAGTGCAACGGTTCTAAGGAATGTTAGTAACGAAGTTTCTGATTGATACTTTATAAGTAAGCCTAGAAGGCAAGTTTTGAAGAGTTTCTGAAGATAAGGTTCTGATTGAACAAGTTCTGATGACTCTGAAGATGAGGTTCCGATAGAACAAGTTCTAAAGACTCTAAAGATAATGCTTCTAAGAACCCAAGTGCTGAAGATTCTTATGACTAGGTTCTGTTGAATAAAGATCTGAGATTTTAAATATTGTCGTTCTGAAGATTACACAAAGAAAGACTCTTCTACAACACGCTTCATCAAGTTAATATTTGAAGCCTCTGAAGATGCTAGAAGACTAAAGCTAAGAGTGGTTTTAAGCTGAATATAATAGTACTAAAGCTCTGTTACCTCTACCTCGAAAAGGGTGAGCAGGAGCAACTTTTTGTACATTGATGTTGACCATTCCTTCATGTGAATGTTGGATATTTCTATTGGAATATGTTTCCAAGAATACCCCTAAACATATCTACTCTCTCAAGCTTTATAAATTGAAAATCAAGAAGCTTGAAGAATTGCTGATTTGCTGGAAATAGATAGAAAGTTGTTGATGATAGCACGCTACTATGCAAAGCCAAAGTGCTGAAGAAAATGCTACAAGTTGAAGCTTAAATGAAGAAGTCTTAATGAAGAAGAAGTTGAGGCAAACAACTGAAGTGCATACAATGATGCAACATGCTGAAGCCATGTGAAACTAGTAAAGTGGAACATTAATAAGTGAAGCATAGTAACTTAGTTGATCTTGATGGTTAAACTGGAAGAAGTATTATATGCTCAAGAAGGAGTTGATCAAAAGAAGCTAAAAGCTCATGAAAAAAATCCATAGTGCTCCTCAAGAAAGCCTATAAGTAATATATAATTAATGTTTTATAATCTCTCAGAGATTCATTCTTTAGATAGATTTCTGTATTATAAAGCAAGGAGTTGTTGCTTATTTCTTGCTTAGAAACACGTAGGTGTTCATGTACTTCATCTGTGTAATCAGCTTGTAAGAAGCATATTAATGCACAAGAAAATACTTACAAAAGGTGTTGTTCCTTAAGCAGTCGAGTGAAGACCAGAATGCTTGAGATGACTAAGTTTGTTTCTTATAGCTTAGTGAATGTTGTTCCTTGAGCGGTTGAGTGAAGACCAAAATGCTTGAGAGGGCCAAGTCATTTCCAATGGCTTGGAGGTTGATTCCTTGATAGGCGAGTGAAAGCTAGGATTCTCAAAAAGACAATGGAAGGTATTCATTATGGTTGTAATCCTTGATGATTATTAGATTAAGTCCTTGTGATAAGGCGAAATCGCCTTTAAGGGTGGACTGAAGTAACTTCGTTAACAATGAACTAGGATAAAATAATCGTGTTATTTATTTTTATTGTCATTGTTATATTTATTCATCTAATTTTGCAAAAGGGAACAAACTGTGAAACTCAATTCAAACCCCCCTTTTCTTGTGTTTCTCAACCTTCATAGTCAACAAAGTCCAAAAAAACACCAAAACGCATGAAAAACTTTCCAAAATGGATCAAAATACAGAGAAATAATCTTTTCACTAGTGTTAATTTCTATTACTTTTAAATTAAACAAAACCTGAATCAAATACTTCCTAATCTAACCAATCAAACATTAATCCAAACCCTAATCTTACAATGTAAAAACAAAAACTACATTTACAAAATCCTCAACCACGTTTTACAAACAAAAAGACCTAAAAGTCGTTGCTCTTCACATCGAAGAACGACAATGCTAACCCTAAAATCCTCCTCGCATCCATCCCAACACCCAATTACCTTTCCCCAAACAAAAAGAAGGGGGGTCAGAAGGAGAAAGAGTCAGTGATACAAAAAGAAAAGGAAAATAAAGGAAGCAATAAGTTACCTTACTAAAGCTTCAACTTACACCCTTAGGTACTAGAGAGAGTCTAGTCTCTATTGGTAAATCTTTTTACTCCCACATTATGTAGTAGTTTGCATGCCATATTTAGCTTTTATTATGGTTTCTGTTTGATCTTTGTGGTTATAAATGTTACACATGGTATTTTGATTTGATTGATGTTTGGTTTGAATTAGGTTTAAGGATAGACAGAAGGGTATTTGGGGATTTTAGGGTTTGAAGTTGTAGCTTTGATCTTGTTATTTGAAGGTTAGATTAGTGGTTAGAGTCCTAATGTTATACCCTAATTTTTACCCCTAATATTCCACTTATCATATCATTTGCATCTCATCAAGATCACAAGCATGGTATCCTCCTAATTCCCCCATCTCTGTGGGTTTTCCTTCGAGGAGAGATCACCAAGCACCTTTTTATTCTTTTTGCCTCTATGATTTCCTAAACTATAACATTGATAACCTTATTCATAATACAAAAAATGTGTTGTTTTCTCTTTATTAATTTACATGGTAGGGACTTGCAGTCAATAGATCAAGCTTGGTTTCTAAATTAGGGTTTTGATTCCCAAAGGCAAGGGTTTGGTCAATAAGTGGTTCACAAGAGCTCTTACCTTAAGGCATGGCCAATAATCTTAGGTCGTATTCATGTCAAGCTTCATTCAACATCATGGGATCAAGATAATTTCAAGTTTGGTTCATGATTTCAAAGATGATGCAAGTATGGTTCATGTGTTTATTTTCATGCCATCTTCATCCAATTTTCAAGCAACCATCCAAGATTATTCAAAGAGGCAAGCAAGTTTCCTTCATGTTCATCATTAGGATTTTGGATGCAAGAAATGGAAAGAAACCTTAAGTTGGCACATGTTTGGTTGGCCTAAAGTCAAATATGGCATGTCACTTGGTCCAAACACCATAACTTTCTCATTTCTCAACATTTGTTTAATATACTTTGAGCCAAATGTCACATTTGAACTCCAATACAACTTTTTTTAAAGGTTCAAACATCAATTCAACTTCTAATTCCATCAATTTTGGGATTTTCTCATTTTTCCATGTGCGCACAAAAGTAGGCCCAAGACCTGGTCGACCTAATGCCTGACCTAGAATTTCAGATCATGACCTCAACTTTTATTTAATGCAATTTTCAATCCAAGATTCCTTTTGATGTGGTTCTTTTTTAATTTGATTATTTTCCTTGAGAAGATCATTTGGCATAAAATAAATTCAAGAACTCACAAGTGGATTCCATTTGGACTAAGTTCAAACATGGTGTCATGAACATTGTTCCCCACACAAGTTTCAGGTCATGAGTTTCACTCCAATCTCAATATGGAACCACGAGCACGTGTGCAAACTTTTTGGCAAAGTAAAATGCGTGCAAACACACACAAAATGAGCAGGTTTCATGCCCATGTCATGCTTTTCATCACTCATCTCACACGCTTTGCAAATCAAGAAAATTTTGACCTAATTCATATGAATTGAGATCCCTTTCACACATAGAAGTTGCTCAACACTTTTTCTATAAATAGAGGAAGCATTTGCCTTATTTTTCAACCTTTGATAGCCAGAGAAACTCTGAAACCATTTGAACTTGATACCTCCAAACACTAGAAATCCATTTTCTCAATTCAAGCTTGTTTTGCTTCGTTTCTTTGCACATAGTCGCTCATCGGTGTCTTTTGAAGCTAATTGAGCAAATAAGTTACCGGTCTCTTCGTCTTGTTCCACTAATCAAAATCCCTTTATCACCTTGAATTTATATTATGTATCCATCATTTAATTTTACTTTGAAGAACTAGGTTTCTTCACGTTTTTGAGCAAATTCTCTCTGTTCAGAGCAAATCAATTGCTCTGATGCAGAGAGACATGAACGATGAAGTGCTTAGAAGCTAAATCCATGGTTGATTCTTGCTAAAAACATGAGTTCATGGATTTACAAAAATCAACTCAAGGTTGAAGATGAAGGCATGCAAGTGTTTTTTCAAGTCCAGAAACTAGCCGTCGGCGTCCTAATTAATGTTTTTTTCTTTTTTTTTTCTTTTTCTTTTATGATTTATTTTTAATAGCTCCTTTATGCTTTTTAAATCCAATTTTTTTTATAATTTCATAAAAATATTTTTCTACCATATTTATTTTTTGCATAATTTTCTAAAATCATTTTGCATTTAATTCATATTTTCTTTTATTTTTCATGTAATTTTTATTTTCAATTTTATTTTGGATCATTTTCAAACATTTTGACATCCAACTTTTGAGATCCTTTTATTTGTACTATCTTGGACTTTCCATAATTTTCTCCATAATTTGTTATGCATTGTGATGCTTCTTTTGAATTTTTCTTTTTAATTTCCACTTTAAATCACTTTTTAAAATCATTTTATTTGATTTTCATTTTATTTTTATTCATATTTTTGAATATTTTTGAATTGGCCTTTGATGATTCCTTGGTTGATCATGTGTTCCATATTTCAAGTTTTTGATTGGTGATCCATTGATTGATTCAACCTTCTCTAGTTCAAACTTGCTTATAAATTATCATATGACCATTTATGATATTTTGAATCATAAATAGGTTATCCCTAGTTGGGTCATACTTTGAGCCTTTGGTTTGTTTGGTAAAGGTTCCCATACATGATTGCCTCAACTTTCATCTCTCTTTCTTATTTTGTTTTGTTGACATTTGTGTTACATGTTTTAGGAGACCAACTTTGTGTTTGTTCTCTAACATGTTTGACACATACATTATTATTGACCGACCTCAGATAGGTGTGACTTCTACATAAGTCCACTTACGATTGCTTAGCATAGCGTTAAATCTTCCCAACTCAATTAAATTCTCATTAACACTAACATTGACATATTAATTGTGCTAACATCTAACATTTACTTTATGCTTTTTACATTTATGTCATTTACACTTTTATGTCATTAACATTCATGCCATTTTTATACTCTTGCCTTTTACTTTTGCTCTTTCTTTATGCTTTATTTCTTTCTTATCTCAAATGAACAAAAAACATCATAAAATGGCTAAAACCCTAAAAATATTTAACTTTATCTCATGGACTTTTTGTTAGTATCTCTTGCTTAAGGAGTATTTGGACCTTGGACATTAGGACTTGGAGTGGTATTTGAGACCTTGTGATCCATTTTAGACCTTGTGATCCATTAGAGACATAGTGCTTCATCTAAGACTTTTGATCTTCAATTCAAGATTTGGAGACTCTTTATGGCTTGGTGACCTTGTTTGTCTATCTGGTTTTTTCTTTGATATTCATTTATGCTTGTTGCTAGTTCATTTGGTAACTTAATCCAAAGGGAAAGAAATGCTTGTTTTAACCAATGTCAAATGTTTACCCCTTCTTGTGGTTAGTACAGTTGCACACACAAATACTTTCTCTTGGGATACCTTACAATGAAACCATTTACTTTATGCTTTAGGATAGTCTCTACATCTCCTTCCCACTTCTTAAATTTTCAAAACTTATCCCTATTTCAAAAATTCTTATTTTACAAACTTCACACATTTTCTTAATAAACCTTGATTTTGTCAAGTGATCCAAAAAATATTTTCTTAATACATGCTAAAACACTTAAGCATATTCAAACATCTTCAAAACTTCTAAATAAGACAAACCTCATCAAACTCATTTTTGTGCTTTTGTGCACTTTTTTCTTTTAAGAGCCTCTTTTAAAAGATGAGATATTAGTCTATTCTTATAGTGATGCAAACCAATATACTTCTACAAGATGCTGAGAAATGATTGACATTTTCCACTTGAATGTTGAGATGTACTTGTGAGAAATTCCAAGTAGAAGTTCTCCATTTCAAGATTATGCAAATGCCTATTTCCTCATACTTGTGGGTAGTAAGTAGATTTATCCACTCGAAATGACAAAGTTTCTTTTAATTTTAAATCAATCAACAAACAAACCAGTTTTTATAAATATAGATTTGTAAGTGGTTTCTGTTGAGTACAACGGATGTGAGGGGTGCTAATATCTTCATCTTGTATAACCAACCCTCGTATGCAGATCTCTCTTTTTCAGCCTTTTGATTTTTGTGGATTTTCTTTGACCTTTTTCCCTTTTCCTTTTAGAAACAATAAAGTTCGATGGTGACTCATGCTTTTCTGAGTTAAGTTAAATAATAGCTTAATATCAGTAATTTTTCCCACCGTGAAACCTGCGATCTATGGTTTAATATGTAACACCTTTCTTAGCCCCGCAGAATATATATAAATAATCAGAGTAATTATCATGCATCTCACAAAAGAGTGTCACATATAATTTCAAAACATCCCACAAATGCCTGTCATACTCATTAACACTAAAAATAAATTCATATTTTTCATAAACTTTCACCTTAGCATGTAGCAACGGATTTAATTTAATTATAATTGACATAATGAAAGTCTCATACTCATCTCATTCATAATCAATACTTAGGCATAAAAGCCAATATTCCACATAATTCAAATAAACATAATGACATATAGAAGAGTACATAATGTATCTCTCAAACATAAATCGAAACGATCCCAATATTACATGATCAGAGCACGACTCGACCCAACATAAATAAAGACACTAAGCAAGCTACTCCAATAGTTACCTCGTGCTAGAAGCAACTTTACTCCTCGGTACCTGAGTGATGTCGTATAAAACATCATTCCAACAGAAGGGTGAGAATTCACATAATTATTGAAATTATAAGACAATATAATTTTAAGGCATACCAGCATAATTACAATTATTCTCACACTTCAAAGTTTCATCAACAAAGTATCACTCAAGTAACCATATCATTCACGAGTATATACACATCATCCATGATTTCACCAATTACAACGATTCACACAGATACACATAATCTCATAGCACAAACATATACACAATGAAACTCAATGCAAAACTCAATGCAAGACCCAATGCAACTCATGTCATGTGGTACCAACACTTGTTATTATTTTTCGGTTTTTACATTTAAACTGGGTTCGTTCCCTAGACCAATAACACACAAAAAGCCCATTCCCTAAGCTTTCAAACCCCATTCTAGGTTTGGGACAAGTCACTAGCTCCCACGAAACTAATAAGCATTTTCTTTTGACACAAATGATGCACGTGCAAGTTCACAACCATATGCGATTAAGATCATTCCCTAATCTTAACATTCATGCATATCTTCAATAATTCATCACACTTGAATTATCACACAATTATACATACTTGCACATTTTTATGAATCATCCACACACAATTCACTTTCAAATTGTATACAATACATTTTACAGTACAATCACAATTGTATTATCATTACAACAAGAAATAACTATCATGCATTTCATGTTGTCACACACACAAAACATACTTATACAAGCATACACATAAGTAATCAATAAATTATCCACAATAATTGCACAACCGGCAACAAATAAGGCAACAGTTCATTAGTAGAACACATACACAATTGACTTCCCAAACATATTAGATATAAAAATATTCGGCAAACAATTTATCATTTATATTATGTTATAGCTCTATTCATTAGCTTTCCAACTTTTCGAACGGGGACCAAAACCGAGTTACGGATCAAAAGTTATGGCCATAATCGTCGGAACAAAAATCTTACCAATACGCAGCCTTGCGTCGATCGTTAGAGACGGATCAGCCGATGCAAACAGTCCAGAATCAAATCTAGAAAAATGCATTCAGTATGCGTCTACCGTTGCGACGTATGCATCGACACAAACAACACAAAATGCAGAATTTTCTATGTTTTTCACCGTTCACTAGTGGAAAAAAGGCTTTTTAAGTCGGTTAAAAATGAATTTTTAAGTCGGGTCCGAGCCCAACCTAAGAATTACCGTCATAAGAAGTTTTGACTTCTTAAGTCGGTTGTCAACCTGACTTAAGAAACAACTTCTTAGGTCGGTTAGGCAAAACCCGACTTAATAAGTCTATCCTGCAGAAACCATTTATACCCGACCTAAGAACTTACTTCTTAAGTCGGGTATAATTAACCGACCTAAGAAGTTTTTTTTTTTTTTTGGATAATACTTTTTTTAATATATATATATATATATATATATATATATATATATTAAAGAATCGATTAACAATCAAAATATTTTAAAGATTGGAAGGTTGGAAGTTCATAACAATGTAAAGCCAGTATTGCTAAATTTGGTTTATTAACCAAATTAGCAGTTTTTACAAATTAGCAAGTTGTATCTGAAATTTACAGCTTGGAAACGCGACTCAATTATGAAAATTTCTAAAGCTAAGTTGTTACATGAGGAACAAGCCATTACGTAAATCCTACGAAATCCATAGAAACACAAGCGACCATTTGTTTGAATAGACTTTTCGCATTGAAGCAGTCCCAAGGACTCCGCCGAGCGAAATACATGTTGCTATGGTGCTTGGTATATCTCGCAGTAATCACCTACATTTGAACAAACAATGAAGATTCAGTAACAGCTGACGGCAGACGATATCAGAATGCCAAACCAATTGCAAGAATAAAAATCAATGGCAATTGTTTTCTCACTTATTCATGACAATCATTTGCTTACCGCCAAATTTCAGAACATAACAATTGTTGGAGGCTTGAGAATTTAGGTTTGCATCCTGTTTCCAGAATAAACAATGTTTATAATCTATGCCAAAATGTGATCTTAATGAATGTATAAAAGTAGCAATCTAATACTTACATCGTTATCAGTTTGGGCAGGCTGTGCCTTGATTGCTGTCATAGCTGCAGCTAATTCTTCAGCCTATTTAAATATTACAAGCAGCACTAACATCACAAATTAATATAGAACATATTTTTTTAAGGAAAATAATAGTATATCTATTAAAAAGAGAAATCAGGAAAATATCCAACAGAGTACAAGAAAAAACACAAAACTGACACAACAATCTAAACTCCAGAGCAAACCAACTTCAAAACTGCACCGCAAAGAAGAACAAGCTAGATCTCAAGCCAGTGGACGTCCACCGGCAAATCAAATTCTACCAAACAATAAAGGAAACACCGACACTCATAACCTGGTCATAAATCTCAATTATGTCTGAGGATTTAGCAACAGCAATAACCTGAGAAAACATTCACAAAACAAAAATTCTTTCACTGTTATTATAACAAAGTGCTTATGATAACAAAGCTTCATGTATAAACCAAAACTTATTTAATAAGCTTTGGCTTATATTTATATTTTGTAATCACAGATAATGGATGCGAAAATTTTCAAGATGCAGTTCATGTTTTTCCTTTGCTTTCTATTTCTCAACTCATTGTGCAGACTCCATAGATTCATAAAAGCTATTGTTGAAAGGATGAAAAAATTACAAAAATGGGTGATGAAAACTTAGAGGAACATTCAATCCTATTTGGGAAGAGGAACCAAAAAAGTACTACTTTTGCTTCTGGATATATCACCAACATCCACTCTTTCTTTCCATCCACATACCAATTCACTGAAATCATAGACGACGTCATGCCTTTATTGTTTAAGTGGAGCCTTCTTTTGTCTGTCTGATATCCGAGCAGGTGCGTCGGAATGCAACTTGAAACGAACCCTTCCTCCCTCATCTGTTTCCCGTATATCCATTCATATTCAATCTCTCATCATTGCTAATATGGATGTGTTCAACAAGTAACGAGTCAAGAACATAGAATTTGAAGAATGATGCACAACCAATGTTGCCAATAGTGTTATAGTGACACTATAGCTACTATTTGACAATATTTATAATAAATGGCTTATAGTGGAACAATGGTAATTTGTTCAAACTACGCAATGCTATAGCTGTTATTTAACAACACTGTGCACCAATAAGTTAGACAGCACAAGACAAGGTGAAGGGTAGATTTCTAACCTTTTTCTTAACAATTTGGACATCTTCATCACGGAGAACGTGACTAAGGCCGCAATGTTGTGGATAGTGCCTAGCACTTATACCCCACACCAGAACATATTTCACATCCTTCACCAAACTTCTATGTATGTGGTTGCAGAAATCCTCCACACTGCAGCCACCTCTATCCTAAAACAATATGCAATAGATAGTGATGGATTGGAAGACTAAAGTTTAATTAAAGATGAAGAGATACACCAATTTACAATCATCATGGACCCCTGCATCTATAATATTATCACACCAATTTACTTAATCTTATTAGTCCTAATTTTTTACAACCCTGATAAAGATGAAGAGATACACCAATTTCACTATACTTCCCTCGATAACACCAAATGACCAATTATAAGTAAAATAAAATATATTTCAACTTCCAGAACCATTAATTATAAGCTAAATGAAAACTAGCAGTTGCTTTCTCCATCATCAACTGGTATCATGCTACAAACGTGATAGCTACCGAAGATGTGACCTTATGACAAAACTGACCAAAAGAACCACAAGCTGAACTCCATACTGCTAATAGAGAAGCTAAAGAGCATTTGTGTGACAAATGATCAATAAGCATTAGCAAAACAAAAGTAACAGTTTTTTCTTAACCTTTTCTAAATGTGGAATAATAAGTTATTTTCACCTTTTCTTAACCTTCGAAAACAAATGATCTGCATGAAGGAGATCGTACAATCTGGGATAGGTGCTAAATAATTCGCACCAATCATGATATATACCAAAAAGCCCGCGTTCATAAATAATGGGAAGGGTATCTGCGGATTCTATTGACACTACATTCATGACCCAAATTTTCAAATCTTTCAAAGCTGCAGCAAATCTGGAAGAATTGGCAAAAGATGTCAAAATAGAGGACATATTAGCAAGCAAATATAATTCACAATAACATACGAAACAATGAATTTTTCTCACCCTCCATAGATAGAATTCATATCCATGACATTCCGCACATTTGACCACTGAATTCCTATCCCATTTAGATAAGACTTGGACACTACATTTTTCCAGTGTTTATCATCAGCAGCAAAATCTTCAGGGGTCGGCTTTCCATAAACTCCAACTTGGGAACTTGACAACCAATATGGTACTTTGGTCAGTCTAGCTGGCCACTTTTCTGGCCATTGTGACCCACGTTCACTTGAACTAACAGGCACTTTGTGTATGCATGCTTGCAATTTAATATACCCGTCACAACAGAGATTAGACTGCATGAACATTATAATACTAAATTTATTGAAACTTTTGCAAATAAATCTCAAAGCATGATGATTGTTCATTATGCAGCAGAAACATATAAGATCTTCTAGCCATATAAAAAGTCCCATTTCATTTTTATGCATACTTTCTTCATTTAACAAGATATGAAGGTTATAAAAAAAAACTATCAACTCTGTTTTTAAGTTTTCTCACAATGTACTGTGACTACAATCAAAGATTAAATCAGCAATTAACTAAGTAAAATAAAATCTCAACTTCTATTCTGATTTTTGCTTAAAAACACCATGTTAGTTAAGGAAGGAATACCATGCTGCATTGGGATCATCCGATGCTGGACACAGCGGAGGCTCATTCTTTAATCGTTTCTCATAACACTCATTGGATAATGGCTTCTTGTATATGGCTACACCAACTCCATTAACTTGATCCTTGCTGATCGCCACAAGTTCCCAGCATATTGATTTTGTTAGTGCTTTCATTTCTGTTGACAAATTCATGAATGTCAAGATTAAGAAACCTACATTATATAATGCACAAAAGATGAACACAACCAACACATGACTCTCATTATAATTTACCATTCCATATTTCAACATCTTCAGGAAGCTTCTGATAAATAGGAGTAGCAGACCATACAAAATATGTGAACCTGTTTGAACAAAGATTATAATCACAAAGAACCATAGCATATAAAAGGAGTAAATTTTACAATCTTAGCATAACTCTTATGTTATACACAACACTGCACTCGGGTTTTCAAATCCTATGGATAATTTCTTTTACAGAGCAGAACATTACAAATAAATTCATAAACATGGAGAAATATACGCTATAATGCAAAAGAAATAGTAGAACAAAGCTGATAGTTACCGGGATAAAACAAAGCAGGCCAGTGCCACCGTCCAACTGGCATCAGGGATTCGCAAATTTCTTCTGCAACAAATGCATCCAGTTGAAAGATTTACGAGAATTTGAGAAATCATAAGAGACAGCGCCGCAGTTAAACCAAGCGGTAGAGCTGGACTTCGAGGATACATGCACTGATTTGGCGAGATAAACTGAATTTGATAACCCTGAAGAAGTTATACAGTATTAGCAGTAGCTACCATAACAGTTCCATTCATGGAAAATTTTGGCACATCATAAGTTAAAATGTTAAAAGCTAGTATAAGCTATTTTTCTAACAATATATTACTATAAATTGATAAAAAAAAAACCTTACATCTAACTCCATGTTCTGGTGTAAAACCCTATCTATTCCAAAATTGGGAAAAAGAAAAGGACATTCAAGAAATTACATAAAATCAAAGACAAGATTCAACAAGTGAAATAAAAAACTTAATGAACAACACAAAGAATATACTAAACACTATACGTAAATTAAAATCTTCAAGAAAACAGTGAAATCAACCACAAGAAAAAGTGGTGGATCAATGTAAGAGATTAAAAGTGAATTTTTCGAGTAAACGAAAGTAAGAAGAAAAAAAAGAAAAACCTAAATCTGAAATTATAGTATATAAGAAGTTAGCAAAATAGAAGAATATAGGAGTAGATAACACTAACAGTGGAGTCGCCGTTGGATACAAACGACTTCATCTTCGAAACGAAATCCTCAGAGTCTAGAAACAGAAAGGGGGTGCCATGTTCAACCACAACTGCAATGTCTCTCATAAAAACCAACCTATTGAAACCAATTTCAATTCAATGAGAAAAAGAACAAAATCAGTTAGCAGAGGAATGAAATTGGAAGCACAAACCTGAGAAGGTTGGGTCAATCTCGAGCGAAACTCAAGCAGGAACTGACTTCGGCCTGCGACAATTCGGCAGGGGGAAGAAATGAATCGGCGGGAGGAATAGTGGATGTGTAGCCGGCGGAGGAGTTGTGTGCGAGAAACCCATATCAATACATTTTCCATTGACTATCAATTTAGGGTTTATGATTATAGTTGTGGTGAGGATATTGTTGGATTTCTCATATAACATAAATTATACTAAAATTGTTTTATTTTAATAAAATGTATTAAGTAGGAATCGAACCGGAGTCTTGTAAGACCCTCTTAGGTCAGGTAATAAACACCTGACTTAATAAATAAATTTCTAAGTCAGTTCAGTAAAAGAACCGACTTAAGAAATTTAATGAAAATTATATTTTTTTTTTATTTAATCTTTGTAGGTCGGTTAAACATATACCCGACATAACAAAGTTTCAAATATTTACGGATTTGCCACTGTGTGGTTTCTTAAGTCGGGTTATTGATGAACGGACTTAAAAACCTCTGCTAAGAAGGTATTTTTCCACTAGTGGTTAGAGGCCTTTCGGACCTCCGATTTTAATTTCGTAAAAAGCTCCAGTTCCATAATTCGAAAACTTACCATTATATCACAATTATAACAACCCACAACACATTTTTAAGGATCCTATCATCATATATCATGTAATCATTAATTTCAAAACCATGAAAATTAGAGATTTTTACCCTAAATATGATACTACCCATCATACACTATCATATAATCCCAATAATCATGTAAAAACTCACCCTTACCTTGTATTTTGGATGATTATTGAGCCCTCTCTCTTGGTTCTTCTTCTTCTCCGCCCTTCCTTCTCTCTATCCTTTTTCTTTCTCTTTACTAACTTTTTCTCTTTTTTTATTCTTCTTAAACTCACAATTTCTCAAAACCTAATAATTTCTAATGGGCTTACTAACCCATTTCTATTCACACACCCAATTAGGCCAATTAATTGATCTAAAAATTCTATATTATTCTACCAAATAGAATATATCAAATAGATAAATTAATTCAATAAATCAAATAATTCATTTAAATCAAATAAATTAGTTAATTCAATTAGACACAAAGTCACATAATTAATCAATTAATTTAATTTAATTAATAATTAATAAAAATTGGGGTGTTACATGATGAGTGTTTAGTTTAGTTTGAAATAGTTTGGGTAGGGTTATTGGAAAATGTGGTTTGGTTTTGAAGGTAAGAGATGAAGATGGTTAGGGTTTATGTCTGGATGGTTAGGGTTCATGTATGGGTAGGTTAGAGTTTTTTATCGTTATGTTAGGGTTCTTGTTTAGGGTTAATTTTCTTCATGTTCATCCAAGAACATGAAGAACATGGTGTTTTCTTGGTTTCCTAGGGTGGTTGGGGGTTTTGAAGTGTAGGTAATGGTTGAGCCACTAATGAAGGCGATTTCCGCGATGGCATTTTTAGAGAGAAGGAAAGTGTGTGGGATAAAGAGAGAGAAGATGGTCTGAGAGAAGAGAGATAGAGAGAAAATTGGGGAAATGAAATGATCTAAAGGAGGTACATTTAAATACTCCTCACATGCGCTCATAGGATCATCACACACGGCTCCCTGATGGCCTTTGAATTTGCATACTTTGACTATTCACCCATACACGGACACACTATGTTCCCCATTTGACTTTCAATCTCCCTGATTCATTTTGCTGACTCAAGCTGATATCCTAGTCCAATGTCCCTCATTTGATCACGTTGACTAGTTGGTCAATTGATCTAGTGGTCTCTGTGGAGATTCAACAGTTGAATCTCTTTGGTGGACTCAGGTTGTGCCTGAGCTTTCTTTTATTTAGGCCTTGCCCAATTTCTTTTTACACATCCTACTTTACTCACCCAATTGTAGTTCATACCCCCTCCTTTTTATTTAATTTTTTATTTATTATCTCAATTTACTTATTTTACTTAAATATTTATTTATTTTGTTTTTTAGCTAATCTTTTTTTGATAATTTTGATTACGGGCTTAAGTTATTTTCGTTTTTTAGAGATGTCAAAATAAAAAGTAAAAAAACATGTTCCATTATTTCATTAGGTTATGTAATTCAAAAATGTAAAAATATTTGATTCATTTAATCATCAAATACCAAAACATAAAAGTTTTCTCATCAACAACATCTGGTACATAAGTCAAAACTATTTTCACAATCAAATTAATTTAACCTTCTTGTAAATAATTGGACGAGTGGATGAACATCTACATTGTCCTCGAGTACCCAATTGTTTGGCGTGCACCGTATCGACAGGTCATTCAAATACAAAAAAAAAATAAAAATTAACATTAAAAAAATCAAAATATCTTTTGTGCCCTTGCGCACTTAATTCAAACTCTTTTTAGAAAAATAATAGTTTAGGTTATTTCGATGCTAAATACAAACAAGCGCTTCAGTCTCCATTGTGCGAGCATACAAGCCAATGTTTAAACGCAAGAATATGACTTAAACCTTATTATATAACATCAAACAACAAACACTTCTTTTTTTACTCAATTATAAGGCTCTGATTTTCTCATTACACCTGAGAATAGGTAGACACAGGGTTTCTAAAGTCTACCAAGCACACTAATAAAAAATCTTTTTCCCTTTTCTTCTGTAAATATCTCTTTTTTTTAAACACCTTTTAATAAAGAAACATTGCAAACATTCCTTAAGTAAACACATAACCCTAGCCTATTAGGAGGTTCTTGTTGAGTACAACGGATGTGAGGGGTGTTAATACCTTCCCCTCACATAATCGACTCTTGAACCTGTATTTTGTTGCGACGACCATCTATCCTCTTTCCTTAGGGTTTTATCGTTATTTTACCTTTCTTAGGAATAAATAAAATTTGGTGGTGACCCTGTTGGTTATCCGTGAGCGTGTGATGTGCTCGTAGGATCGTATTTTTTGAGATGTGACAAGATGAACTGGAAGAACAAGACAATGAATAAAATGAAGAATGGGGTGAAGAGACGACTAGTGAGGAGGATGACTAGATCAATGTTACATGTGTTTTAGCATTGCTGTTATGTTTTTTGTTTTTGTTTTTTTAAATTTAGTTACTTAGTGAATAATGTATGTTTTCTTTATGTATTTTGATGTTTAACAATTCCATGCACAAGGGACTTGGGAATGTTGGCATCCAATACATAATACATTAGCATACCCAAGCTCCTAAAATACTTTACTATTATTTGGAAATAGAGACATTTGTTCCTTAATTTATAGTGTGTTGGGAAATAAAATTCAAACAAATACAGTACACTGAAAATTTGTAGGAAGTCGGCTAAGCGAGCCTTGTTGCTTGTTTAGTGCACTTTAATGAAAATTGGTGGCTTAGCGAGAGATCTTGTGGCTAAGCGAGATTCTCTTCAACACCATCCCTATTCTCATTACCTGAGCACATGCCAAACTTTTTGGTAGTGGCTGGAATACAAGGAAAAATAAAATTAAATCCAACACAAAACCCTTAATATTTAAATTGTTTTCATGATTAAGTACTTGTTTGAAAATTTGTGAAAATTTTCAAAATTTTCTATTTTTAAACTATTCATATGCAGATGGTTCAATTAATATTAAAAGGCAAATGCATATGACTCACAAAGACTAGGTTGATGACAAAAGTTCGAAATAATGACATGATAAAAAGGCTTTTCTTTTGAATGCTTCATCCATAATTGATATTTGGTTATATGTAAATTATAGTGTGACCATGAATTAATTGCTTACAAAAAAGTTTGATTTTACTAATGCATAGTGAAAGCATATCAATGAAAGTCAAGAATCATATAAGCTTGACCATGTGAGATGTTTGCAACCTCATGTTTTATATAAATAATGAGAGCCGACATGTATACTGACTATGTGGATTTTGCATCATTCTTGCTATTACTTGGCATATTTAAAGTCATGAATATGATCAAAGCATTGTTTATTATTGATTAAAAAACTACTTAACCAAGAAACCTACCTTGTGAGAGTGTGATCCTTTGACAATCTTTTTTAGCCTAAAAAGTGGGGGAAAAAAATTCTTTCAAGGTAACAAACCATAGCCAATTTTATAAATAAATAAAAAAGAAAAACAGTGTACATCACCATGTTTTAAGGACAACAAAACACTAAAAAATGAAAGAATATGTCAAACAATAAAGTTGGTGAGAAAATGATAAGTTTCAAAAATCAATTAGTAATTGATGAAAAGAAAAGAAATGATATTCTTTGACAAAGAAAAATAAAACAGAAAAGAAAAGGAAATTAAATGTCAAAACATACAAATACAAGAAAGTCGCCAAAAAGAATGTGTTGTAAAGTGGAAAGAAAATAAAAGAACTTTTTGAAAAACAAAATGATACACCAAAAATATTTTGCTCTCTTACCTTTAGTCTTTTTTAATCCAAAGAAAAAATTGATATTTTTTGTAGCCCAACCACTTTACAACCAAAAGAAAAACCTTAGTGATCTATGACTAATGATGCATCTTGTGATAATGCTTAGATAAAATGCAACATTTCTTTTATAGTTTATGCATTATCCAATAATGAGGGAAATACTAACATTTTTTATAGATAATCAGTAATAATATGATTCTAAGTACTAATTGACTATTGATCTAGACATGTTTTGAAATCTTATTTTTAAGAAAGAAAAATTTACAAATTCATATTATGGCTTGATGATAATTATAATGTTGATTATGAATTTACATTGTAAATAAAAGTCTTAAATAGTCTCTTCGTTCCTATAAGTTGGCGTGATTTTGTTTTTAGTCCATAAGCCATTTTTTCTTGAAAATAGTCCCTGAATTTTAAATATTTTTTGTTTTAGTCCTTGAAAACGAAATTGACAAGAAAATTCGCAGATCTAAAATCTACATGTTTCATGCATATTTCCTGCAGATCTAAAATCTACATGTTTCATGCATTTTTTCTTCGAATTTTCCAGCACACTTTCACTGTAAGGACTAAAACCAAAATGCTTATTAAATTCAGGGATTATTTCTAAGAAAAAAACGGTTTAGGGACTGAAAATAAAAAAAACGCCAACTTACAGGGACAATTTAAGCCTAAATAAAATCGATTTTTGTAAAATGTATCTTCACAGTTGTTAACAAAAACCGTGATAAAATGTAAATACTAGTCACAACAGTTTCTAGTACTAATTGTTGATAATATAAAAGAGTATCTCGACAAACCCTTTTTGTAATGAAAAAAATAAAAAATTGCTGGTGTTGGGATTCGAAGCGAGTAACCTTTCATCTATCACCATGATTATTATTTTGGCCTGTGATGAAATTTATTTTAATAAAATAATAAAAAATTTAGGCGTGTGAAAGTGAGTTTTTATTACAGTTGTTTTAACAGCTATATCAATATGATGTTATCAAAGGTATATTAGTAGTAGTTTAGCTACCTAAAACATGTTTTCATGGTACAACTTGATATTTGAAAGGTACCACTATTATAAAATATTTCTTCGGTAACACTAATTCTACTAAGGTTATGCATTCCACCGCGATGATATGTCTTACTTAATGCGCTATAATTTTTCTTTTATGTACTTATGAAATTTTGATATGATATAATCACGAATGAAAAATAGGATCATGATTATATAATCACCCTTTCATAGGTTTGAATCTCAGCACCCTCAAATGTTTTATTTCTTTAACACGCACCTTTGTATTTTTAACATTTCTTAAACATTTGATACCATCATGGTTGAATAACTCAACTGTTATGACCTGTTTTAAATATTTTAAAATGTAATATACTAACATGTCAAATATTTTATTTCTTTAACATTTATTTGCGCCTTTTTATTTTTATTTATTTTTTAATTTTTAAAAAAAGGAGATACCATCACAATTTTTGAGAAAAATCATTGTTACATAATATTCATTTTGTTTTAAATATTTAAATTGTAAGACACCGACGCTTCTTTATGAAATTTAATTTAGTAAGTAACATATCACCGCAATTCTAATTTTTTTACCGTGGTGGTATCATTCATTCATTTTTATCAAGCTAACTAGCTTGTCTCTTCAGTAGTCATTCTTTGCTGAGAAAAGATACACCATTTCAACCCTAACGTTCAGTGTTGAGTAACGAAACACCATATAAACTCTAACATTCATCATACATCATCATCGGTTCATCATCATTCATCATCGTTCATCATCATCGGTTTATCTTTTTGCATTCATTGTTCATTTTTAACCCGTAGTCATTATCATTGTCATCGGTTCGTTTTCAACCATAACACATCAACGCCAACACTAACAACATCGTCAAGGAGGAGTACAAAAACAACACTATATGTATCAACACAAATATTCACATTTACTTAGTCATCACGTTTACGGTACGTAAAACTTTTTTCCCATACACTACAATAAACTTCAGTTTCCATTGTTGTTGATGTTGTTGTTGTTTTTCTAGTTCTTGTTGAATGTGTGTCATAAAACTTGATTAATTTTTTATTGTTGTTGTTTTTGTTGAATGTGTATGTGATAATAGATGAAAGAGTTTTTTGTTATTGTTGTTGAATGTGTACGTGATAATCTTTGAAAGAGTTCACTATGGCAAAAAAGACCTTTAGCAGCGCTTAAAAGCGCTGCCAAAAGTGGCGCTGCTAAAGGTAAAGGCAGCGCTTTTTTTAAAGAAAAAGCGCTGCTAAAGGATCCCTTCAGCAACGCTTTTAGCAGCGCTTTTTTCACCCTATAGCAGCGCTTTAAAAGCATTGCTTATTCCCCCTTCCCCTCCCTTCAGCAACGCTTTTAGCAGCGTTTTTTCAACCCTATAGCAGCGCTTTTCCCTCCCGCCTTTAGCAGCGCTGCCTATTCCCCCTTCCCCTCCCTTTAGCAACGCTTTTAGCAGCGCTTTTTCAACCCTATAGCAGCGCTTTTCCCCCCCCCCCCCCCCTTTAGCAGCGCTTTTAAAAGCGTTGTCTTAGACCCCCTTTAGCAGCGCTTTTTAAAGCGCTTTCATAGAACCCCCCCCCCCCCTTTTCTAACCTATAGCAGCGCTTTTTTGGCCTCTCTTTGCATCCTTTAGCAGCGCTTTTTTTAAAAGTGTTGTCTATTCTTCACGATTTTTAAAATTTTTTTTTTAAATAATCACATTTTTTATATATTTTTCGATAAACCTGCTTATAACAATTACATTCCCTGCTTATAATTCAGGCCTTTAATTCAACAGTTTGGCCTTATATATAACAATTACTTTGACCTTATTTATGTGTATTCATCACTTTGCCCATAACCATTTTAATACACATAAACCTGCTTAAATATATTACAACATCACAAAATACATTCAATCCTCCAATTATCACAAATACATTCAATTTACATATAATTACAAATCCGATAACTTTACAAATAAATATGTTATACAATTCTAAACTCAAGAATAAATTGACACTAGTCCTCCTTAATTTCTTCCAATCTTGCTTTCGAGTAAGTACCACACTTGTATTCATCAAAGTACTACATAATATAATAGAACATGCACGATTTAATTTTAAAACTAATTACTCAGATGAAATATCGGTTAATTATCAAAATGAATCATATAACTTATGAATTGATCCATACCAGGATTGGAATCTCTATTTGACCTGAAAGAATAATTTCCTTCATAAAGCGCAATACAAAATATCTGCAGTCAATCCCATTGCGCTGACGAGGACATTGTAAATGGAAAAAACAAATGAACATTTATCAGTATATATAGTTTAAATAGTTTTATCAAGTAGAACCACTATAACAGTCAAACATGGGAAAATATACCTCTACTCTGATCCAGCTGATGTTGTTAGCCTTCCTTTTTGGCACTGTTGCATCTCTTTGTGCTCTGAATATTTGTATAACTCTAACATAATATAAACGCATATTTAGAACAATGTCACATAATAAATAAAGATATATAACTATTCAGAACAGTATATCTCATCACTTACGTATCAACCATGTTCTTCAGATCAGGATATTTTGTTGTATCGCCATCCAATGAATCTATATAATACACTATTTCTTTCATCGGATTAATTGCGAGCAACAACCAGTGTCCACTATAAAATAAGACAACAGTTTAGATGGAAATGTTATATAGATTAATGGCAAAAATAGAATAATTATAATAAATGAATTTAGAATAAAATCTAACCCATGGCCAGTATTATATGGCAACAAGAACAACTTCTCTGTAGTCGCGGCCATAAATCTTTGGACCATGTAATCTTCGACAGTATCTGGTGTGTGCTCTATTGCCGGTGCGTTGATACAGCTAGCAGATAAGAATGTGAATATGGAAGTCAAATCATGCGGGACCAACAACTTGTCATACAGGAGCCTAAAAGAAAAACATAATCAACATTAGAATATTCAGTTAAATGAGCAAATTTTAAAATGTTCAATTATTTAATTAAAATGGATCGGAGTACCTGATGTAGGAATGCATAACACCGACGCCCAATTCAGAATGTTGGAAAACCTGGTCAAAATCCTCCTTAGCAAGTGTTTCGGGATATTCAAAACCGAAAATACCTTCCTCTATAGGTATTTGACGGATGCCACCCTCAACCACATCTGTTGTTCCTATATATGTTTCAAGGCACATCCTAAATCGAGGAACAGGTGCTTTTTTTGACTCAGCCTTTTTTTTGTTGGGCACCTTGGAAGTTTCAGGCATCTTACCCTTGCTGACTTGTTGCAACTGCTGATCATGAACCTAAAAGTCATATATAAGTTCAGTAATTAATGTATAATAAGATAACCATGTAACTGTATTAGTACCTGTTTCTTTGATGCAGCTGAATCGGTATCCCGTACAATAATTCTATCATCTTTTGATTTGGATTTTGTAGGAGTCTAAGATCATCATGTAAATAAGAAAATAAGAAAATAAGAAAATAAGAAAATAAGAAAATAAGAAATAAGAAAATAAGAAATAAGAAAGTGTAAATAAGAAAATAAGAAAATCGAGAAACATTTGAATATGAGATTAGCTAGGTTCATAATGGTGTTCAACATACCTCATCATCTATGTAAATGAGATTTGTCGTCCATGCAACATACGCTCCTATTGCGTCTTCCACCACTGTTGCGTCTGAAACTTCATCTGGTATAGGCAACAACGCACCCCCTCTAACACAATATCAATCGATACTTTTAAATATCCAGGAAGTGAGCGGTTTATGATGAATTAATTCTCCCACATTGTTATGCACCTTTCCCTTGCCAACCAAGCGTAAGTTGGTGACGATAAATATAGCCGACAAGGTGAAATAACCTAAATAAATAGTGATGCCGATTAATGTGTCAATTAAGAAAATTGTGATAAATTAATTAATTTCAATGTAATATATACAATTACCTCTGGAAGCTTCTGCGGACAACCGATACTATCTTTTTCACTAGCATCTTTACCCTCTGGAACGCGCCTTTCCGCCATGTATCTTTCTTTGTCCCTCTGTAATTCCCGAATCTGGGCTTTCAATTCCTCCAACGTATCCACCACTTCTTTATTGGTAGGATTTTTTTTCGTTGACTTCTTATACAACTGTGATGGAGTGACGCCAAATCCCTTACCCCTCACACGCCCAGATTACTCAGGGATATTTAACACCCGACTCAGTATGCTCCTGCAATCCTTGTCCTCAGTTGGAGTTATACTCTGGGATAGAGTCTCCGGAAATATAGATAAAAGCATATATAAATATATTATACACTTTTGATCAGTTACTAACAAAACTAATGTTGTACTTACACATCGTTCAAACACTTGTTGAACTTCTTCCTGAACGACTTCATCTCTTCCCACATGTTGTACTTACAGATCAGCGTACTTCTTTGGATGCCCCGAGTCAACAAAGTTTCCATTAGAATCTTTGAGAAACTTGTTCGTTAAAAATGCTCTGAATCCCCTCAGTCGTTTACCGGCCAATTGAAGACAATATTTTCTTATGCAATCATCAATATTAAAAGATCGCTGCAAACAAATATACATACATATAATATGTTAGTATAATTAATTTAAAGATGTAACCGTCAACATAATTAAAAATAATCAAGTATTATACCTGTATCTCGCTCCAAATTTTGTCTTTAGCCGGTTTTAGCGACTCAATTCTCCAATTATCGCAAGTAATCGAAATTTGCGAACGTACAAGTGCTCCAATGTAACTTGTCAGCATCGCACCATTAGGATCAACTAATTGATCTCTTTCATTCCAATGCACATCATACTTAACACCCTTATCTCTCGCACGGATGATTTTTTTCATAATCGTTATTCCCCTTTTGATATCGCCTTCAATGTCTTTTGTTGTTTCATTTCCATCATGTGGTGTTTCCTCATTGTTGACCATAATACCTGTAATTCAGAAAAACCAAAGTATCAAATGGATGACATGCAAATATATAAATAAGAAATATATACATAAGAAATGTATAAATAAGAGAAACAGATACATAATTTTATTGAATGACATAATATGTAATTGTATTGCATGATAGAAATATGTAATTTTATTCAATGAGACAATATGTAATTTAACAAGTACCTTTGTCACTAAGATCTCTTTCTTTTCTTAGTTGGAACATGGTTTACTTGTCTCTTAACAACACGGACGGATGGATTGATCCAAATTCCCTCGTTATGATCTTTTCTAATATATGATTCGTCCACTCTAATATTCTCATCTGGATTATCTATAGTATAAGATTCCTTCTCAACATCAACATCCCCCTTGTCTCCAATGTTATCATCGATTACTTTGTTGGAAAAAAAGAACTATAAACCATTGCGTACTTGTCGGATCAGTGACATAGAACACTTGTTTAGCTTGCGTGGCTAGAATAAAAGGCTCATCTTTGTACCCCACCTTATTAAGATCCACTTGCAAAAATCCTGACTTATCCATTCGTATGCCACTATTATTTTCAACCCACTTGCATCCAAAGATAGAAATCTGAAACTTTTCATAATCAAACACCCAAATGCGCTCGATAACACCAAAATACGACAGATTCGCATATTTGGGGTTTAAGTCCTTCACACTTGAAATGTGCATTGCTTCGGCAAGCACGGTGACACCACTATTTTGCATTGTACTCTTATCATCTTGTTCTTTGGTATAAAATGTGTATTCATTAATTGCGTATGCGCTATAAGAAAACACATGCAAACTTGGACCATATGCTAAACATCTCAACCTTTCTGTTATTGAAGCGGGATCAGAATAAAACTTTGAAAAAATATGATCCTTGAACCATGTTATAAAACTTCGATTGTGCTCACGTACTATCCAATTTTCATTTCGATTCAGATTTAAACCTCGAAGAACGTCCTTGTGCATTTCAACATACGGCTCAACCTCAATGTCAGTGCAGAACATACAAATGCACTTGCTCCCGTTCATCCCTTGAAACTATCACAACTTTATTTCCAATTAATTGTTTACCTACTATTTTTTCAACAACATTAGATTTTGGGAGGCCAATGGATTGAACGTTGGACAAATATTCAGTACAAAACTCAATAGCTTCTTCAACAATGTATCGTTCAACAATACATCCCTTTGGTCGGCTTCGGTTTTTCACATACCCTTTCAATATTTTCATATAACGTTCAACAGGGTACATCGATCTCATATAAGCTGGTCCACAAATTGTGTCTCTTTCACAAGATGGACAACTAGATGTACCATTATATCAAAAAATGATGGAGGAAAATACATTTCAAGCTGACACAAAGTAATAACTATTTCTTTTTGCAATGATGGTAAGATCGCAGGATCGATCACCTTACTACAAATTGACCTGAAGAAAAAACACAATTTAGTTATTGCGCCTCTCACTTTTTCTAGCAAAATAGAACGTATACCTATTGGTAGAAAGTGTTCCATTATAACATGGCAATCATGTGTCTTTAAACTCTTTAACTTGAGGTCTTTCATAGAAATAAGTCTTCTAATATCTGAAGAGTATCCTTCTGGAACTTTAACTTCACTCAGAAATTTACACAATATCTTTTTCTCCTTTCTAGATAAAGTATAAGCAGCAGGTGGTAGATATGTGCGATTTCCTTTCTTCAAGGGTCCTAATTCATTTCTTATTCCCATTGCTACCAAGTCCTTTCTTGCTTTAAGGTCATCCTTAGACTTTCCTTGTATATTGAGTAACGTACCAATAACACTTTCAAATACATTTTTTTCAATATGCATAACATCAAGAAAATGTCTTACATACAATGACTTCCAATACGGCAACTCAAACAAGATTGACCTCTTCTTCCACCCACGTGTGACAATACTATGTGCAAAAGGCTTACCAAACTGAGTACTCACATCTTTCACCTTTTCAAAAATTTGTTCGCCGGTCAATGTAGGTGGAGCTCTACGTTGTTCTGAATTTCCATTGAATGCTTTTCTCCACCCACGGTAGTGATGACTAGAATTTAAGAATCTACGATGACCGAGAAAGACATTCTTCTGACCAAATTCCAACCGCGTCCAATCTGTGTTTTCTTCACAGATAGGACACGCACATTGACCTTTAATGCTATACCCCGATAGATTTCTGTATGCTGGAAAATCATTAATTGTGCCAAACAACATCGCCCTCAAATTGAAACTTTCTTTCCTATATCCATCATAAACCTCCACACCGTTCTCCCACAAACTCTTTAAGTCTTCGATTAAGTATGACAGGTATACGTCTATGGCATTCCCTGGTTGTTTAGGGCCAGAAATTAACATAGATACATCATGTACTTATGCTTCATACATAGCCATTGAGGTAGGTTATAAATCATAATAATTACAGGCCAGGTGGAATGTGAGATACTCTGCAGACCATGCTGATTCATTCCATCAGTCGATAATGCCAAGCGAAGGTTTCTAGCTTCTTCTCCAAAATCAGGATAATCATTATCAATTTTCATCCACTGTGGTGAATCTTCCGGATGTCGATACTTCCCATCTATAATTCTATCATCTGCATGCCAAGTCAGGTGTTTTGCATCTGTTTCACTACGAAACATGAGTCTAAATCTCGGAATTATAGAAAAATACCATAAACGTTTTGTTGGTGACAACTTTTTCTTATACCGAGATACACCGCATTTAGGACACTCGTTTAATGATGCATATTCATTTCGAAACAAAATGCAATCATTTGGACAAGCATGTATCTTATCATAGCTCATGCCAATAGAGCATAACATTTTTTTAGCTTCATAGGTTCGACTGGGAAGAACATTATCCTCCGGAAGCATCTCTTGAAGTAGGGCTAACAACTCTGTGAAACTTTTATCCGACCATCCATTACCTGCCTTTAAGTTGTACAGCTTTAATACCACAGACAATCTTGTGAAAGTAGTGCAACCTTTATGCAACGGTTTCTCTGCATCGCTTACCAACCTCTCAAACATCTTGGGACAATCTTGAAGATCTTCTTCAAGTGCTTCTGCAATCTCTTCGACTCGATCACAATCATATGTATCTCTACCATTATCCTTTGAAGCATAGGTCGTATTATCCCCGGGTTCGAGATTCTCGTTACTTATCTCACCATGTAATGTCCAACATGTATAACTTCGATCAATTCCATGTCTCATTAAATGAGATTCCAACTGAACGGCGTCAATTCGACGCCCATAATAGCAACCTAAGCAAGGACATGTGATCTTACTGGGGTCTTTGGCGTGTTCAACAGCAAACTTAAGAATTTCGATACCCCACTCTCGTACTCTTTAGACAATCAATTGGAAGACATCCATTTTTTTTCCATACTAATTGAGTAGTCTAAACTAAACTAAGAAAGTTAAAAAAATATACAGAAAATACCTGTAAAGAAATTAATAACTCCTAAGAAAGCTGCACAGTAGGATGCTTGAAAACGATCACAACCTTGCTCTTCACATGTAACCCCTATAACAGACAAAATTAATAACATCATCAACATTAAATAATTCTTGCAAGAAAATTAATTAATTCGCAATTAATATGAACTCATATACAATTTTTACAATTTTTACTAACATATTAGTTATTTAAAATTTTATATAATTTTATATTTATCTAAAAATATCTAAAATTTTATATAACTTGAGTTTATATTTATCTAAAATTTTATACAATTTTTACTAACATATTAATTTATACTATTTTGGTAAATTAAATGTTACTAAATTAGCAAGACGATACAAAATGCAAATCTTCCCACATAATATTATTAATACTCAATATACCTGAGAAAAATTGACTATAACAGGAAGAATATGTGCCACACAATCTTGAGGCTCCAACAATTTTTCAAGAGCTGCACAACCCTCAACAGCAAGAAGCCGAACAGAATCTTGATCTACAAGAACAAGAGTCAATAAGTAATTATTTTCACTTCAATAAATGAGCATAACAAACAAAAATTATATTCACTTCAAGATTAACAGAAACTTAAAGCTTTCATCTGAATCACAAATAGTGTGAAGCTTCAATAATAAAAATTAAAGCTTCAATACCATTATCAGATATAATTTTGTTATTTGAATAAACTTATATGTCAACTTTTCTTATAACAACAAATTTAAATTAGAAGAGACACACTCATTAATCATATTAAGAATTTACGTATACTATATGAATTTTATACTTGAATGTAAGACAAAATTGATGTAAGCAGAAAAATTAACAATGCTAGTCAACCGCAATCAGTCAATATCAACTTATAAGGCTATATGTTTATAATTCATATTATAAATCTAAAATTCGACACAATTGATCAAATAAATAGATATAAATAATTCTTAATACTAATATGTAATTTACTTTCATAATTTTCTTCATGTTTTGGAAGAAAAAAATGTTGTAATTTGTAAACACATTCTTTATAATCATAAATACAATCCTAGCTGTTTTTCATCATCATCATCATCATCACAGAAAGATTTACATACATATATCTAGTTTATCAGAATGCCAATTTCAAATAAGATTTGTAGGCAACAATAATAAAAATTATTAGTAAAAGAACTCATATAAGGTGTGGCATTTCAACAAACACCTTGTATACGGCTAGATATAATGAAAGTTAACATAAGAAATTCATTGTGGCATTTCAACAAACACCTTGTATACAAAACTCAAGCCAATATCAAAAGAGTAGTTCTCATCAACGGTATCAACAAAAACAAGTCAATAACTCAGAAAAGAAGTAACACTAACATCATATAATCCAGAAAAATGAAATACTAAGACAATAATCCAGAAAAATGAAAAATGAAAAACTTCAAATACCGTAACAATGGCGGAAATGCGCTACAGAGGCTGGCGGAAATGCGCTACAGAGGCTGTTGAAAATGGACGGTCAAATGAAGGAGATATGCAACACAGGCTGAACGGAGGTGAGCGACGGAGGAACCGCAGTTGGACGAAGGAGGGCGACGGTCGGTCGTGGTGAATAGGGTTCTGGTTCACAGAGAAGAGAAAGAATTAAGAACGTGCGAGCTAGCAATGTGTTATCTTTCTTTAAAAAATTCTGTGATATTTTAATTTAAATTATAATAACACCTATGGCAGCGCTTTTTAATACCTACAGCAACGCTTCTCAAAGCGCTTTCTTTTCTAAATCATATAGCAGCGCTTCACAATTAAAGCGCTTTCTTTAAAATTATGTGATATTTTAATTTAATTATAATAACACCTATGGCAACGCTTTTTAATACCTACAACAGCGCTTCAAAAGCGTTGTCTTAACCCATGGATACAGCAGCGCTTTACATGGAAAGCGCTTTCTTTGGCACACACCTACAGCAGCGCTTTACAAAAGCGCTTTCTTTGTCACACTCTACAGCAGCGCTTTATAAAAGCGTTGTCTTAGCCCATGCCTTTAGCATCCCTTTAGCAGCGCTTTTCCTAAAAGTGTTGTCGTACGTATGCTGTTTTTTTTCTTCTTTTTTTATTACACTGTAGCAGCGCATTTTTGGCAGCGCTTATCAAAAAGCGCTATCTTTGGTAGGCAATTTTTTTTCTTTTTTTTAATGACTACTTAGCAGCGCTTTTTTAAAAAGCGCTGTCTTTGTATGCGCTGCTAAAAATCAATTCTGTTGTAGTGGTTTGTTGTTATTGTTGTTGAATGTGTATATGATAATAGATGAAAGAGTTTGTTGTTGTTGTTATTGAAAATAGATGTCGTCTTAATCGTATTGTTCATATAGTGGCGAGGAAACTGTGACAAGTGATACTCAAATCAAAAAGAAAAGATCACAAAGAGGTGTCACTATGCTTACCAAAGTAACAAAAGTCCACAAATCTGGTATCAAATTGCCTATCGTGTTTGATTCGTAAAATAAAGTAGTTAATGGTCAATACTCTTCTCTTTTTAAGAGTTATGTTGCGTTTCTTGGATGTAGCAAAGTTAGTATATTGGTAGATGATTGGAAACAAGCGTCGTCTGAGGTCAAAGATGGCATATGGACAGATGTTAAGGTATTAGTTTTAATTTTCATCATTTCAATATGACTTTCTATAATTTCTAATACATTCTTATTGATTTAAATTCAGTTGACTTTTGAGTTTACGGATTGTGATAAGCATTTAAAAAAAATGGTTAACTCATACTGGTACATTTTGGAGGGGGTTTAAGTCACAACTCATGCGTGACTATATTAGAAATCTTAAGATTGGTCTTGAGCGTCCATGGGTGAGGTATAATTTTCTCTCGAAGAAGGTTTTGAAAAAAGTTTGCAAATGATCGTCGTTTTGAGAAATTCCTGGTTAGTAATAGTCTTATTTATCTTGATAATTTTATGCTAATGATTTATAGATACTAATCATACTTCCACTATGTTTATAACAGACTAAAAGTCAAGCAGAAATACAAAATAAAGTGAAAAACATTTACCCCCATAGATTGTCTTGTGGGGGTTATAGAAAACTGGAGAAAAAAATGATGGAGAAAAAAATAACAAATGTGAGATGAGGACTCCATTAGTCGTGATCGAAACCCATCTCCACCGTCAAGGTATGAGAAATGGAAGAGGGCTCGACTAAGATCAAATGGAGAGTACACCTCATATGCGTCAAGAGTAGTTGCTGAGAAAATTGTAAGTATGATATGTTGTGCATATGTTATTTGTTATTTAAATTATATGGTAATTACAATATGAATATTATCATGCATGTTGTGTAGGATGTGTTAGTTGAGGAGGCCTATGAAGGCTCATCTATTCTAGAACCACGACATGATATACTAGTCGAGGCTATTGGATTAGATGAGCATGGTGGACACGTTCGTGGTGTCGGAGAAGGCGTCAGCCTTAGATTATTCTTTGGTCCAACCAAAAAAAGTGCCAATAATTCCGAATTGCAAAAGAAAATAGAAAAGCTTTCTCTTGTTGAGAAGGAGTTAGAAGAGCATGGGAAGATGTTAGAAGCCAAGCGGGAAAATTAGAAGAAAGATATAGAAAAGTTAGAAGAGTTATATGTGGTAATTGTTTCATCTGAAATACTAGTGTTTTATATGAAGTGTATGATATATTATGTTTAATCTGAAAAGTTAGAAAAGATAAAAATGTGTTTATTATGTATTGATATATTGTCGCAGAGAATAAGTGAATCTTTACCACAACGTAAGTATGAAAATGATGATAGTGTTGATGATCAAGTTCCCCAAACACATGGTATACGTCTTGCTGGCACCAAAGGAAGCAATTGTTTAGCTGCCCCCGCTAAAGAGGTCAATGATTTGATCAATGAGTTATTGGATCCTTCCGCAAATGAAATCGCCAAGTTATACATTTTGGTTGCGGAAAGAGATGAATTGTATTTTCTTCCTCTAGAGCATTGTTCATCGATAGAGCTCTTCTATGATTATATTAATGATATACAAGATTTTATATATGGTGGTAATTGGATGGACGAAGGGATATTGCAAGTTTGGTGCACATAAGTAT
>OZ012740.1:26654668-26694668 GCA_963859935.3 Lathyrus sativus | reverse complement strand
GCCACGTAACCCCTAGCAGTCATTTGGGTTGGGTCTGGCCATCCAGCCCAACTCGAATGACCGTTGGCCAGCGCTGGGGTCTCTATAAATACTCTCTTCCACAAGAGGGTCAGGTATTCACTTCTTACCCTTTTTATGTACTTTGCTCTCACTCTGCCCAACTCCTTACTTTGGCATCGGAGTGTTTTGCACGTACACCCCCCTCCTCATCATCATCATCATCGGTGAACAGGTAGCAGTCCAACAACGTGTGGCCAGCCCGTGATCCCCTTCTGATCAGGTCAGATCAATATATATATATATATATATATATATATATATATATATATATATATATATATATATATATATATATATATATATATATATATATATATATATATATATATATATATATATATATATATATATATATATATATATATATATATATATATATATATATATATATATATATATATATATATATATATATATATATATATATATATATATATATATATTTGTGTGTGTTTGATGTACATTTGTGTTTGAGTGATGTAAATAATATTTTTGATTTGATGAAATAAATAAATATTTGAGGTTGAGTGTTTTAATATACATCTTCAATTGTTATTTCTTTTCTGTTACAGTTTGATGTACATTTGAGTTTGAGTGTTGTAAATAACATTATTGATTTGACGAAATAAATAAGTATTTGAGTTTGAGTGTTTTAATATGCATTTTCAATTGATGTTTCTGTTCTGTTACAGTTTATACAATACAGGTTATAAAATGAAAATTTTCAAAATGCATAAATTATTTTTTTAAAAAAGCATATAATTTAACAACGGTTTTTCATTATGACTATGGTTGTATAGTTATAATATATAATATAACCACAGTTTTTATAGAAGATCGTGGTTATATACTTAAAATGCGTTGGGAATTAAACTTGAGAACTTTCATATATGACAACGGTTTGGTTATTAATTGTGATAATATATTGCGCGCGTTCAGGTTTTCTATAACAGTCATAAGACAGTGATTGTAAGTAACGCATATACAACCACACCCTACGTAACAATGGCAGGTCACGTGTGATGTTATCCTTTTTCCAACCGTTGTTGTATATATTTTCCGTAGTAGTGTACTGATCATTATTAGATTCAAATATTTCATATATTAGATGTTAAAGTCTAGACATAGATTTAGGTTGAATATTTGTTTTAACTGTTTAAAGTGAATGTTGACATATCGTTTAATATGCTTAGAGATCCCTTATTACGTAATATGGCTATTCTGACATCATTGATTCAAACATGAGCTGCGATGACATCTTTGAGCGGTATTATTAATAATTTATTAGAATTTCATATTCTAATTAAGGATGCTGCATGAGAATAGATTAATGAAATCTAACCCGAACAAAAGTTAATTTTTATTTTCTACTATCTTATAAAATAATCAACCATCTGATCAATCAAGTAGAAAGTAATATAAACTATTAAACGATCTTCGAATCACAACTCGTCTATGTGGAAATGATTAAAGTACATTTACTTGTTCTACAACACCAACCTGGGGAATTTTGTTTATAGTAGGCCTGAAGAATTGTTTCCAAAGTTGAAAAAATGTTCAATGCTAATATTAGCTATAAACATAGAATCATTAAGACTGAGGTATGCAAGAAAGAGATCATTCTCTCTTAAAGAATTTGACGTCATTTATTATATTTTTTAATTTGAATCTCTATACAAACCGAAGGTTCTATAATCAATTATATATTTGAACTACCTTTCGGCCTCTCAATATCTTATATCAAATATAAATGAAGGTCACATCTTTTCCCTCACTTCTAGATATATGGATCCAAAAATTTGTCTCGTACACTATATGGCAACGCATATTCTCATCCCAAGAAAGTTAAATATTGGGCAAGTCTCAAAAACAAATGTTTTTTATCTTGGTTACTATTCAATAAATTTGAAAATAATTGGGCTAGTGGGGTGATCTATCATGTGGGTAGTCAAAGAAATGGGAAAGCATATCTCCCATACGATCAATTGATTATGAAAATTCTATAACATATTGGATTTGATTTAGTTAAATAATAGTTGGTAGAAAATGAAATGAAAATAGGAAGTCATTTCCTATGAGAGATGTAGTATGATCACAACAATGGAATCCTAGTGCAGATAGGTCCTAGATAAGAGGGAGGTTCTCAGTGACAGCAAGCCTCAGCTCCGCAGCAAGCACTGCAGCAGGTAAAACCGTCAAGACTAGAGGATTTCAATTATGAAAGTCCTCAGACTCCTACTACTAAATATCTCCTCAACACCATTATCCATAACCAACAGACTCACACCATAGCTCAAAGAAACACATATGCAAAGATTCATTATTAGCCATGCAAGCTCGCTAAAACAAGAATGTCTTTTGAAGTTTGGGTTTTTTTAGTGATAATGATGAGGATAATGAGTAGTTTGTGTTTTGCAATGCTTGTTTTTCTTGCTTTACTTCTTTTTGTTTTGTTTGATTTTAGCACTTTCCATTTGTATCTCTTCAACTTGACTAAATAAATTATGTTTTTGGTAATTGAATAGATTAAGTTATTTTATTTATAAAAATGGTAATTTATGATCTATGTATTCACGATTTTCTCTATCTTTTTATTTTCCACCTTTTAGATAATTCTAAAGAGGGAGAAGTATACTTTTAGAGGGAGTAGAATATTCACTTCGTATTTGTGAGGGGAGTTTAATCACTCCAATCCTTTATCCATCCGTCTTTTATATTTATCACCTATATAAGAGATGCATTATTATCATCAAAAAAAAAGGGCGGATATGAATCTACATACTTGTACGTACATGTATCTACAACCATCAGATGAGCATTTTTATTTTAAAGATGATAACATCTTATGTCAAACGACATTTAGTGAAGTATTTATCTATAAATGTTTAAGATATTATTTGTGAAATCAAAGTTCAAGCCACCTCATTGATGACAAGACCTAAGGCTAAATGATGTTCGGTGAAGTCTTTGGTGAAAAATGTCCATCAACCTCTATTGTTGTTGCAATGATATATTTGTAAAATACCCACAATAGGGGGATAGTGGACTAGTCGTCATCATGTGCATTCCCCAAAACATGTTGATTGGGTAAGATCCAACTTAGTAGGAGGCTCACCCTAGTGGGAACGGGGATAGTGACATGTGTGCAGTTTGTAACCACATGAAGAAGTGGTCAAGGTCACAATTCCTTGAGAAGTAAGAATTTAACAAGTCTCACGGTCAAGGAGAGGCAATTTCTACTCCTTAGGAAACCCTAAATCTAGACGCATAGGCCTTTATAAATATCTCAACCTTCAAGTTAAGAGGGACAAGTCTATATTCACTAAAGAATGCCCTCAAATACAGAGTTTTTCACCATTGTGAGCTTGACGTAACCTCATAGAAAACACTTTCAAAACAGAGCTTCTCACCTGTGTGAGCTTACCATAGCAACCGCAAATAATAAAGGCACCATACAAAGTCATCAAACTAGTGAGAATTCTAAAGTGGGATTCCCAACGAGTGTCACCTGCTCTAGCAATATATGATTGTTGGTTCAATCTCTATCAATCAATTTAGAAAACTGAGTTACTTGTTTGTCCTGAAGCAATCCATGTCTCTTGTTAGAACATCGTATGAAATTAACAAGCATATTGACCTTGCCAAAAAAACCACTAACATATTTGAGAGTCTTAGCACATGCAACAAGTACCAATTGAAGTTGGTGGAGGAAATAATGCACATAATAAGCATATGGTTTCTTATTTTGAATTATAATTTTCAAACCACCAAACTTACATCCCATATTGCTAGCTTCATCATACCTTTGTCCCTTAATGCTAGATAAATTTGATTCATTAATAGATAACAACTTCTCAAGTGCCTAATTAAGTGACTTAGCACTTATTTCTCTAACACTTACAATGCCAAGAAACCTTTCTTTTACCAAACTTTCACTATTAGCACAACAAATAATAACAACCATTTGTTCTTTACCAGCAACATCCCTAGATTCATCAATCAAAACACAAAACACATCATCCGCAATATCACATTGATAAACTCGAGCCATTAATAGATAACAACTTCTCAAGTGCTTAATTAAGTGACTTAGCACTTATTTCTTTAACACTTACAATGCTAGTAAACCTTTCTCTTATCAAACTTTCACTATTAGCACAACAAATAATATCAACTATTTATTCTTTACCAGCAATGTCTCTAGATTCATCAATCAAAACACAAAATACGTCATCCGTAATATCACATACAATTTGTTGAGTTATTTCACATGCACAAGCAACAACAAAATCCTTTTGAATCTTAGGGCGGTCATAAATTTATTTCCTAGAGCACAATCTATTACACTAGTTATATCTAGGTTAATTTTCTTTAGAGTGTCCACCAAATCAAGAAAGTATCCCTTAAATAAAGAGTTAAGAGACCCATCACTCTCTGTAAATGGCATGTCACACCTTAAAAGAAATTTAGTATCTATAAGAGATATGTTTAGACGAACACGATATTCGAAATTTATTTGCTTAGTTTAATTAACAACTTTAATATCCTCACTTGGATGTTGAGTTTTAGATTAGATGAAGAAGTTGCTTTGTCTCTAGAAAGCATAGGAAAAAATTTCTCATCCTATAAAGAGAAAAATAAAATCAATTGATTATAAAGAAAATCATTCATGAGAAATTGAAAAAATTGATTTTTTTTAAAAAAAATTAGGGTTTTAGGATTCATCTAAAATAGGAGAAAAGAATAAGAGAAATTGAAATATTCTATTTACTTTTAATTTTCAATCACCCATAAATAAATGCGGTAAAACCAAGTGGAAAAAAATGAAGGATTAACAAATATGAGAGGATGAAATAAGTATGGGAGATGATGAGGTTTGAGAGGAAGAGAAAAAGAAATTATTTAGAGAGAGAGAGAGAGAGAGAGAGAGAGAGAGAGAGAGTAGAATTGCTATGAGAAAGAAATAAAAGTGAATTGATAATTTTTTTAACATGTATATTTTCAATCGATTCTAATTCCTTTGATGTTATATAGAGAGAGTAGAATTGCTATGAGAGAGAAATAAAAGTGAATTGATAATTTTTTTAACATGTATATTTTTAATCGATTCTAATTCCTTTGATGTTATAAACTAACGATGATGTCGGTGTATGTAAATAAAAATGTTTTTACTTGAGCAGAAAAATTAAGCTTTGGATTAAGATTCGGTATCCAATTCTACTTGTTTAATTGCTCAAATTTTAAGGTGATGATTCATTAGACTCTTTTAATAATCAAAAAGTGGTATCAAATCCACCAATCGTTAGTTGGTCCAGTGGTGATTGGCGCTGGACTTGATAGAGAAAACCATATTTCGATCTCCCACAACTGCGATCGGGAAGGGGCTGAAACCACTTAATGCCAGAATTGATCCTCGAACCAGATTAAGCAGTCCAGTGGGGCGGATCCTGTGCATGTGTATGAGGAAGAAAATACTTCCATTTGAAGAGAAATAATCTCAAATTAATTTATATAGTTATATATTTGAGAAGAGATTATTAAAATATCAAGTAGGTGAGTAAAAGTCTCACATTTGATAAAAAAATATATTGAACAAGATATAAATGAGGTAATCTATATATTTAATATCTAAAGACTATTTTTGTAGTTGCTCAAAACTCAATGAAATTGATCTCTTTAGTTCCATCATAATCCTACATTTTATATGAAGAAAATTGCAGTCTTCTCATATATTCATCATGAAAATATTAAGTTTTCTTAAAGACATGCAACAAGTCTTCGATACATTTAAAAGACTAAAAAATTTATAATAAGAAAAAAAAAACTCAAATTAATTATTTATATTTTATAATAATTTTTTATTTTTGTATTGTTTTATACTATTCTATGTAAAATTTAATGAGTATTCACTCTAATATAATAGTAATAGCATATTTACATTTAATTTATATATTTGAGGAATGAGACAAATTTGTAAGATAAAGAGTTGAGATTAGGGGTGTTTATAGGTACAAATAAATCTATGAATTCATTGTTTCAAATCAAACTAATTTATAAATTATTTAAATTCATTTATTTATGGGTATATCCAACTCAACCCGCAATTTGTTTCCGGTATTAGGCTTGAGTTTCTCAGTCTGGATATGTTGACCTAAACTATTGATATGACATTAATAAATTTCTTATTTTTTTAATATTATTTTAAATGAAAATATAAAATTAATTTATCACTATTGACCATAATTTTGTCAAAGAAAATTTGTTTACCACAAATACTACTACTAGAACAAGATTATGTGTTATTTTTTATTTTATTTTGTTTCATTTTCAACTTACGTGTTTTATATGAAAATAACAAGTCTTGTGAAATTTTCATCTATTATCAAGTGTTATGTTAAGTGGATGAATTTTATTATATATTATATGATATGTTTCATCCAATTTGAGTGTTAGAAATGAATGTAGTTCTATTGAGTTGTTACAAATTTTTTATAACTGAAAAAAATTATCAAAACAATATCTTTTATTTGAAACAAAACTCACGAATCTAACTCAATCCAATTCATAAATGAACGAGTCGGTTATGTTCGATTTTAACCATGAAATTATGGGTTGGGCAATGGCCATGTCACCTTTGTTAGATGCCCAATTGTGATTATTGGAGCTATCAAATATGGACATTTTTCACTTCTTTTTATGCCGAAAACGTATTTATTAAGCCTTGCTTTTGTTAATGTGCATCATTGTGTCAAATGCTTTTGGTCCTTTTGATTTGTGTGTTATTGTGCAGGATTTAAGTGTGAAAGAGCATTATTTGAAGGCACAAGAAAGATGGAAAAGGAATCAAGCAAAGAGCAAAACAAAAGTTGGTTCACTCAAGCGAGCACTTGGCGAGTGAGTAGCGAGTGTTCGCTACAGCCTCGTCTAGCGAGCACGTAGCGAACAGCTCCAGACTTGGGCAGAATGGTTTTCAACATCAATCTTGGTCAGCGAGCAAGAGGCGAAGAGGCTCGCTAGGCGAGCCCTCAGCGAGCACCTAGCGAAGCAAAACAGAATGTCCCAGGCACCCTTCGCTGGCTCATTCGCTGCAGCGAGCACCTAGCGAAGCAAAACAGAATGAAACTTGCAGACCTCGCTGGCAGGTTCGCTAGGCGAGACTGTAGCGAGCGTTCGCCAGCAGCTCGCCTAGCGAGTGAGTAGCGAGCGTGCCCAGAACTGTCACTTACTATAAGTAGCTTGGGCCACTTTTTGGAGAATATCTTCTTTTTTCACTTTTACATTGTTTTGCTGTAAGAAAGGGTTTTGTGACCTAAAAACCTATTTTGGCTTATTTTTCTTCATCTTTTAACATAACCAAACAACAACAAGGTGGATCATCATCAAAGTTGGATCATTCGACTTGGATGTTCATCAATCGACTTTAAAACTTCTTTTGCAAGCTACCATGAGAATGGGTAGCTAAGTTCATCTTGTTGTCAAAGATAGATGTAGGTAATCATTGAACTTTGTATTTGTATGGATGATTTTCATTTGTAAACTATTGAATGATTAATGTATGGTGAAAACTTTGTTTTATTCATAATCTTTTGTGTTGGTTAATGATTGAGAAATATTTACCAACTTTTGACCTAGGTTTTCACCCATCTCTTTTCTTGAGCTAGAAATAGTCTTGGATGATTTTGTTCACTTAAAATGTTGAACTTTAAAGTTGTCATTTTGATAGATTGTGTGAGAGATCAACAATGGATTAAAATGATAAACTTCACAATATGAGTTAGAGATAATCATATTGAGAGGATATTGTGAATGCATTGATCATTTGAAAGAGTTTATTAAATGTTGATCGGAAGTATACATGCAAAGTGATTACCGAAACCTAACTTTGACAATCTTTATTCAAACCGTTAAAACCTAACTTTTATCGCATTTATTCCTTTCAAGCAAAACACTTGTTACCTTAAACACAAACCCTTGGATACCATTAAACTATAAATTTAACAACTGTTGAACGGTGGCAAAATCTTATATTCCCTGTGGAGACGATAATACAAACCCGACACTTAACCATTGTTCTAACAAAATGGCACCGTTGCCGGGGAATATAAATTGATATTGCTAGCATCGCAATAGTTGCCGAATTTTTAGTTTTGAAATTTTTACTTGTGCTTGTAATTTGTTTGGTTAGTGTGCAGCCCTTGTTTATGCGAGGACAGATTCCTGAGGACCAAATTCTTTTTGATCTTGAGATCGAAAGAACCGCAAGGAGACTGAACAGTAGAGCAAGACGCAGGAGGCAACAAGCCAGGCAAAGACAAAATCAAGGAGAAAGTTCTTCGACTACCACATCACCACCACATTTCACACCAATCATGGCAGAACCACCACCCCCTCCACCAGTTTCTACTCCATGCACAAATAGTCCCAGACATACAGCTCAGTTTGCACGTAATCTCCAAAATGGAAGACAAGCGGAGATGAAAACGAGAATCCTAGCTCTTGTCTATCAAAATCCTTTCACGGGATTAGACCATGAGGATCCGTTTACTCATCTTACAAAATTTTATGAGATTGCGGGCGCAACTGGAGCTACCGAAGCTGACGAAGAGTCATTGTTTAGGAGACTATTCCCTCATTCCTTAATTGGTAAAGCGAAGGAGTGGTATCTTGACCAATCGACAACAGTCATGACCAATTGGAATCTTTTAGAAGAAAAGTTTCTTGAACGGTTCTTTCCACATAACCGGTTCATGGAGGCTAAAACTGCAATTGCGGTATTTTCTCAAGGAGCTAGTGAATCACTCAATGAAGCTTGGGAGCGTTACAAATCTATGTTGAGAAAATGCAAGGGACATGGTTTCGATGAGCTCACTCAAATTCATATTTTCCGCAATGGACTCCTTTCGGTTCATAAGACCTTATTGGATGCTACGGCGGGAGGTTCTTTAATGTCAAAAAGCGCCGAAGATGCAACTGCGATCATTGATAAAATGGCACTTAATGATCCCCAAGGGAACCACAACCGAGGGGTAGCTCAAAGAAAGCCGGGTGTGCTTGAGTTAGTAACAAATGATGTTATACTTGCGCAAAACAAGATCATCTCACAACAAGTGGAACTTTTAACTCAACAAATCAAGGAGCTAAAAGAACGGTCAAAAGCTAAACAAATAGCTTGTTGCTAGCTTTGTAAAGGCGAACATGATACTGGATTTTTTCCGCCTCCCGGATTCGAAGAAGTGAACTACATGGCTAACCAGAGAGATTACCAACAAAGGCAACCACAACAACAACCATACCATCATCCTCAACAACAGCAACAACAAAACTATCAAGGATACCAACCTAGAGGTAACTACCACAATAACCAAGGTTATGGGGGAGGAAACTCTAACCGTCAAAATTCGTATGTACCTCAACAACCGCCGGTTGCGACTTCTAAGCTAGAAAATACATTGACGCAATTCATGCAAATGTCTATGGCAAACCAAAAAAGTAATGATGCGGCTATAAAAAATATTGAGACTCAAGTTGGTCAACTCGCTAAGCAATTAGCGGAACAACAAGTCGGACCATCTTTCTCGGCAAATACGCAAACAAATCCGAAGGAGCATTGTAAGGCTATAAGGACGAGAAGTGGGAGGGAGTTGATTGAAGAGAGTGAAAAAAAAGAGGTACAGAAAAAAATTGATGATAAACTTGATGGTGAAGTTGGTGAATGGAGTGAGGAGGAAGTAGAAAATAAAGAAAAACATGGTGAAGTTGAAAAACACATAGTGGTTGGAGTTGAAAATAAAAAAAATGGTGAAGTTGAAAATAATGAAAATGATAAAGAAAAAGTGGATGAAGTAAAAAAGAAAAGAGAAAGGAACCCAAGAGCATCTAGAAGCAAGGAGATGGTGAGCACCACTCCGGTTCAAAATTTGCCTTACCCGCACGCTCCATCTAGGAGAGAAAATGAACGGCATTACGCACGGTTCATGGACATTTTTAAACAATTACAAATCAATATTCCGTTTGCCGAAGCTTTGGAACAAATGCCGAAATATGCCAAATTCATGAAGGACATACTTACAAAGAAGCGGAGGTACACGGAACCGGAAACAATAGTACTCGACGCAAGTTGTAGCGCTATCATCCAACGTACTCTACCAAGAAAGGAAGTTGATCCGGGGAGAGTTACATTGTCGGTTACCATTGGTGACGTTTATGTTGGAAAAGGATTGATTGATTTGGGGTCGAGCATAAATCTTATCCCGTTGTCTATCGTGAAAAAGCTTGGCAACATTGAGATCAAGTCCATCCGAATGACGTTACAATTAGCCGATAAGTCTACTACTCATCCTCATGGAGTAGCTCAAGACGTGTTGGTTAAAGTGGACAAGTTTTTCTTCCCGGTGGATTTTATTGTGATTGATATGGAGGAAGATGATGATGCGCCTTTGATTCTTGGAAGGCCTTTCATGAAAACCGCTCGAATGATGATTGATGTGGATGACGGTTTGATGAAGGTAAGAGTTCAAAACGAAGAGGTCACTTTTGACCTTTTTGAAGCAATGAAGCATTCAAAGGACAAGCATGATAGTTTCCGAGTTGACGTAATTGAGGAAGCTTCCTTTGAAGTTGCAAAGCATGTTAACGACATCACCCCCATGGAGCTAGCCCTTAATAACTCCTTTGAAGTTTTCACTCTTGAAGAAGAGGAAGTTCTAGATGAATGCTTGAGAGAGCTTGATAGTCTTAAGGATTTGCAACCGTGGGAAGTAGAGGAAGAAGTCTTAAAAAAAGAGGTCAATGAAGAAAATCCAAGCATTGAATTAAAAGATTTACCCAACAATTTGAAATATGCATTTTTGGATGAAGCCGAGGAGAAGCCGGTTATCATTAGCAACCTCTTGTCAAAAAATGAAGAATCTCTTTTAATTGATGTGTTGAAGAAAAATCAAGAAGCAATGGGATGGACTCTTTCCGATCTAAAAGGAATTAGTCCTTCTTATTGTATGCACAAGATCTTAATGGAGGAGGATTTCAAGCCGGTAGCTCAACCGCAACGCCGTTTGAATCCAACAATGAAAGAGGTTGTGAGAAAAGAAGTTGTAAAACTTTTGGATGCGGGAATGATCTACCCTATCTCGGATAGCCCTTGGGTAAGTCCGGTGCATGTGGTTCCTAAGAAGGGGGGTTTTACCGTTATTCGCAATGAGAACAATGAGTTGATTCCTACTAAGGTAGCAACGGGGTGGAGGATGTGCATAGACTATAGGCGGTTAAATACCGCAACTCGGAAGGACCATTTCCCACTTCCGTTCATGGATCAAATGCTTGAAAGACTCTCGGGACAAGAATTTTATTGTTTTCTTGATGGCTATTCCGGGTACAACCAAATTGCGGTTGACCCGGCCGATCACGAAAAGACGGCTTTTACATGTCCATTTGGAATCTTCGCTTACCGCAAAATGCCTTTTGGGTTATGTAATGCGTCGGAAACTTTCCAAAGGTGTATGCAAGCCATTTTTGCCGACCTTATAGAGAAAACAATGGAGGTTTTTATGGATGACTTTTCGGTGTTTGGGGGATCTTTTGGTTTATGTTTGGAAAATTTGACGACGGTACTTGAAAGGTGTGTGAAAACAAACTTGGTGTTGAATTGGGAGAAATGCCACTTTATGGTGACGGAGGGGATTGTTCTCGGCCACAAGGTCTCGTCAAAAGGACTCGAAGTGGGTCGTGCTAAAGTTGAGGTGATAGAGAAGTTGCCTCCTCCGGCGAACTTAAAGGGAATCAGAAGTTTTCTTGGGCATGCCGGTTTCTACCGGCGATTCATCAAAGACTTCTCAAAGGTGGCTAGACCTTTGAGTAATTTTCTTGCCAAATATCAGGTATTTCTCCTAACTGATGATTGTTTAAAAGCTTTTGAGACATTGAAAGAGAAGTTGGTCACCGCTCCTATCATAGTCGCTCCAAATTGGAATTTGAATTTTGAGCTAATGTGTGATGCGAGTGACTATGCAATTGGAGTGGTGCTTGGCCAACGAAAAGAAAAAAAATTTCATACCATACACTATGCGAGTAAAGTCCTTAATGAGGCACAAGTTAATTATGCCACTACTGAAAAAGAATTGCTCGCAATAGTGTATGCACTTGAGAAATTTCGTTCATATCTCATTAGTTCAAAAGTTATTGTCTACACCGACCATGCGGCGATTAAATATTTGCTAACCAAGCCGGATTCTAAGCAAAGGCTTATCCGGTGGATCCTTTTGTTACAAGAATTTGATGTTGAGATTAAAGACAAAAAAGGATCCGAAAATGTGGTAGCAGATCATTTATCTCGCCTTGTCAATGATGAGGTGACCGCCTTAGAAAAATACATCCGAGAAGAGTTTCCTGATGAAAAGCTTTTTAAAGTGCAAGTGAGGCCGTGGTTTGCGGATTTTGCAAACCACAAGGCGAGCGGTTTTGTGCCGCACGACCTAACTCCTAATCAAAAGAGGAAATTCATCTCGGATGCCAAATACTATGTGTGGGATGATCCTTATTTATTTAAGCTGGGCGGTGATAATTTATTGAGAAGATGTGTTACGGGCGATGAGGCCCAAAGTATTTTATGACATTGTCACAACTCGCCTTATGATGGTCATTTCAATGGGGCTAGAACGGCGAATAAAGTCCTTCAATCGGGATTTTATTGGCCTTCTATTTTTAAAGACACAAATGCCCATGCGCAAAATTGTGACAGTTGTCAAAGGAGTGGTGGAATAGGAAAGAGAGACGAAATGCCTCTTCAAAATATTCAAGAGGTAGAATTATTTGATTGTTGGGGCATTGACTTTGTCGGACCATTTCCACCGTCTTTTAGAAATGAGTATTTGTTGGTAGCGGTTGACTATGTGTCGAAGTGGGTTGAGGCGATTGCCTCACCAAGAGCGGACGCTAAAACGGTAATAAGCTTTTTAAAAATAAATATTTTTTCCCGTTTTGGAACCCCTCAAGTGTTGATTAGTGACGGAGGTTCACACTTTTGCAATGCGCCGCTTGAAAAAGTTTTGCAACATTATGGTGTAACGCATAAAGTGACCACTCCGTACCACCCACAGGCGAATGGTCAAGCCGAGGTCTCGAATAGAGAGATCAAAAGGATTTTGGAAAAAACTGTGTCTAGCTCAAGGAAGGATTGGTCTCAAAAGTTAGACGAAGCTTTATGGGCATATCGCACGGCCTATAAAGCTCCGATTGGGCTAACTCCATTCCAATTGGTTTTTGGTAAAACTTGCCATTTACCGGTTGAGATGGAGCACAAGGCCTTGTGGGCGTTAAAATTTTTAAACTTTGATCAAGAGTTAGCCGGTGACAAGAGAAAAGTGCAACTTCTTGAGTTGGAAGAAATGTGCAATGCCGCATACCACTCAAGTTGGTTGTACAAGGAAAAAGTGAAGGAGTACCACGACAAAAAGCTCCGCAAGAAAGAATTTGCGCCGGGGCAGCTTGTGCTTTTGTTTAACTCCAGGTTGAGGTTATTCCCTGGAAAATTAAAATCCAAGTGGTCTGGTCCGTTCCGCGTCAAAGAAGTGAAATCTTTCGGAGTTGTGGTAATTGAGGACATGGATGGGAAAGACAACTGGACTGTGAATGGCCAGCGCCTAAAGATTTACCTCGGCGGGCATGTGCACCGAGGAAGCTGTGCGATTCTCCTTGATGTTCCAGCTTGAACATCATGGACCGTCGAGCTTATCCGACGTTAAACAAGTGCTGGTTGAGAGGCACCTCAACATTGTAAGTTTTTTTTATGTTTTCTAATATGTTATGTGGGGACTGATATTGATTTATGCTTGAATTGGGAGCTGCCTGCTGTGCTGTATTTTTCCAAATTCTGTCATCCTCGCTAGCTTCTCGCTAGGCGAGCACGCAGCGAGCGTTCACTAGCTTCTCGCTAGGCGAACCTCGCGAACCAGGCAATTCTGGTTTAAGTGGTGGGCCACTTATTGGGCCCAAAGGTTTGTTAGTTTGTTTTTATTTTGTTTCCCTCGTCCCTTACTCACTCTCACTCTCATTTGCACTCACTTTTACTCTCACATATTCTATTCTTTGCTCTACTCTTGTTCCTAATCACTTGAAACCCTAATTGTGCTTCAGATTATCTACACTACTGCACCAGGTTTGACTTGTTCCTCATCTCTTTGCTTTCTCTATTTTTACTTTGTTGAATTGAGGGATTTAGGTTATATTGTGCATGTTAGGGTTTGAGAGATTTTGAGTTGCATGTGGATTTAGAACAAACCTTAGCATAGTAAACGTATGGTATCTGGTGTTTAGATTGTTGCAATTTCCGTTAGTGGTTTCTAATACCAGCAGTCGCTGTTCTGCAAATTTCGCAGCCTTCTCTAGCATTTCGCTAGGCGAGCTCGCAGCGAGCATTCGCTGGCATCTCGCTAAGCGAAGCCGTAGCGAACGTAGCAGACTCTGTTTTGTCTATTCTATGCTACTTGCTAACGTTTTACTATGTTGTTGTTTCTCTGATGTTATGAATGCAGATGGCCTCAAGTAATTTCGGAAAAAAGCGAAAGGTGGGATCCACCTCTAGGACGGTTCCTATCCAGTTTGACACGGGAAAATTTGTGGGGGCAAAGCAAGCTGCCCGTTACCAGGCGCTGCAAAAGCGAAATATTTTGCCGGAGAGAAGGTTCGTGATTGACTCTGAGGGAGAATACCGCAACTTTGCAGGGTTAATTGATACAAAAAAATGGGGCATGTTGACGTCCCCTGTGGAGAGCTACAGTTTGGAAGTGGTGCGCGAGTTTTATGCGAACGTGCTGCCTGACGATGATGAACCGTTCACCTGGTATTCAAGGGTGTTCGGCCGTCAGATAGCTTTTGACAGGAACGCCATCAACCGTATTCTTGGAGAACCCCTCCACTTGGGTCCTAATGAACTAGATGCGTATTCAAGGACTCTGAGGTTGCATCCGAAGATTGATGAGATGTCATCTGCTCTCTTACTGCAAGGCAGAACTGTTGAGAGGAATCACTCAGGTGAAGCTATAAGGTTTAAAAGGGAAGACATGACACCTATGGCTCAGTTGATTTTGATGTTGGTTCTGTCCAACATTAAGCCGAAGTCGCACACGTCCATCGTGCCGATCCCAGTGGCACGGCTTGTTCACGCTATTTTAACTAATGTGCAAATTGATGTGGCTGGTCTTATTGCAGGTGAATTGAAGTCTGTCATTGAAAGCGGGCTTAAGTCGGGGGCACGGGCTAATTTCCCCCTGGCTTTTCCCTGCCTCATTATGGCATTATGTACACAAACCAGGCTGAAGCTTCCCTCCAGAAGTTTGGTCAAGATACCAGCTGCAATTGATGATAGCTACGTGAATAAGTATTGTAGGCCAAGAGTTGATAGGAGTGGTTCATCTGCTGATGGTGCCAGGACTACTGATGGTTCTGGTGGTTCATCTCGAGGGTTTGATCCCTTCCAGCGAGCAGTATGCAACTACAATTGGGATTGGATGGACGCGACTCAGCGCGCAATGGTGGACTTACATGATTCGATGCAGGTCTTGCAGATGCATAACCGTGATCCTGCTTCAGAGCAGTCTATTATGACGCGTGAGCAGTTCATGTAGCACGCGAGCTGGCCTGGGGACAGGCCTGTTTTCTCTGAGGGGGCAGGTGCGGATGCTACAGATGATTATGATGAAGAGGTTGAGGGTGAAGAAGATTTTGATGAGGAGGGCACTTCGGAGTATGAGTCTGAAGACGGAGAGGAGTGATGTGATTTGTTTCTGTTTTCAGTTTTAGTGTGTTTTGATTTGTACTTGTACTTTTGGGGTGTTTTGTCCCCCACGCACATTGTTATTTCTTTAATTTCTTTAATTTCAGTACTTTTGATTTTCAATTATTTTGGTTCAATAATTTTTTGTGATTGATTTTTGTCCAAACCTTCTAGATTGGTTGCTCTCTTGAAAGAAGTATCCAATGAAGGTGCATCCGAGCTTGGATGGCGATGATAAAATTAAATAAGTGATGAAAGCTAAGGTACACTGTTACCTTCGGTTAGAACTGTATAATGCTTGCGGAACTTTCACTTCCTTTTGTGATAAAATATTTTCCGATTGCAACTTAATTGATTGAATGATTCACTTAGGACTTTTAAACCACCAATTGTGAGGAAACCTCCATTATGTACTTAAATGCTGGATTCTAATAAATTGTGTTGATTCATTTTATTCATGCGTTGTCTTTTATTATTATGAATTGTGGAAGTAGTTGAAATGATCAAGGCACTTGTTTCTCTCGAGCATAACCATTTCCAAAGATAAAGATACCCGTGAGCAGAGAGAGTATTTGTAACCCAATTTTGAGTCTAAAACAGTTGAATCCTTGCTTGGAATAAAGCGAGTGTCAAAAATCTTTTTCTTGAAACCTTGGAAATTTGGATTAATTGTTCTTCTGATGCAAAAAGAAAAGAAAAGGGCATTCATTTAGGGGAAAAGAAAAGACAAGTTGGGGAGAACAAATTTGTAAAGAGTAATTGGTCACAACTCTTGTTAAACTAGCAAGCATATATCTAAAAAAAAAGAGAAGAAGAGAAACACTCATTTTTGTGAATATGGTGTAGAAAAACAAGAAAACAAATGATTGCTTGGTAGAAAAAGTTTGAAAAACAAAAGGGGGTTGTGAAGGGTTCAAATAAGGAATTGGTGGAACAAAGTTGAAGAGGTGTAAATAATTGTATAGTGAATGTCTCTTTTGCATCGGAAACTTCGTTCAATGGCCTTAGATATGTCCCTTGTTTGTTAACCCGACCAAGCTATAACCGGAAAAGACCTTAGTGATCTTCGTGCTTCCACAGTTTCATGTAGAATTGTTAGACATTGTATGAATAGAGTTGATTTTGACATTGTTTATTGGAGAATGAAAATTCCCCCACGCTTTCATGTGCGACATTTTCTTCAATCCTTTTTAGAAAGGAGAGTTAGGGTGATTCGTTCATGATATCATTGTTGTGATTTGATGAATGTTTAGTATTGCTTAAAAGTTTTAGTTCTGGAGCATTGTTTTGTTTTTAACCGTTGGAAACATGTGTCTGGTCAAGTCACTTGCAATTTGAGCCATATGATCCGATCTCAGAAAAACCTGACTCTTTAAGCAAATCTTCTTGGTTACTCGAGAGGCATACTTTGCTTGACGGCAAGCATGATTCTAGTTGGGGAGAGTTGTTAGATGCCCAATTGTGATTATTGGAGCTATCAAATATGGACATCTTTCACTTCTTTTTATGCCGAAAACGTATTTATTAAGCCTTGCTTTTGTTAATGTGCATCATTGTGTCAAATGCTTTTGGTCCTTTTGATTTGTGTGTTATTGTGCAGGATTTAAGTGTGAAAGAGTATTATTTGAAGGCACAAGAAAGATGGCAAAGGAATCAAGCAAAGAGCAAAACAAAAGTTGGTTCGCTCAAGCGAGCACTTGGCGAGTGAGTAGCGAGTGTTCGCTACAGCCTCGCCTAGCGAGCACGTAGCGAACAGCTCCAGACTTGGGCAGAATGGTTTTCAACATCAATCTTGGTCAGCGAGCAAGAGGCGAAGAGGCTCGCTAGGCGAGCCCCCAGCGAGCACCTAGCGAAGCAAAACAGAATGTCCCAGGCACCCTTCGTTGGCTCATTCGCTGCAGCGAGCACCTAGCGAAGCAAAACAGAATGAAACTTGCAGACCTCGCTGGCAGGTTCGCTAGGCGAGGCTGTAGCGAGCGTTTGCCAGCAGCTCGCCTAGCGAGTGAGTAGCGAGCGTGCCCAGAACGGTCACTTACTATAAGTAGCTTGGGCCACTTTTTGGAGAATATCTTCTTTTTTCACTTTTACATTGTTTTGCTGTAAGAAAGGGTTTTGTGACCTAAAAACCTATTTTGGCTTATTTTTCTTCATCTCTTAACATAACCAAACAACAACAAGGTGGATCATCATCAAAGTTGGATCATTCGACTTGGATGTTCATCAACCGACTTTAAAACTTCTTTTGCAAGCTACTATGAGAATGGGTAGCTAAGTTCATCTTGTTGTCAAAGATAGATGTAGGTAATCATTGAACTTTGTATTTGTATGGATGATTTTCATTTGTAAACTATTGAATGATTAATGTATGGTGAAAACTTTGTTTTATTCATAATCTTTTGTGTTGGTTAATGATTGAGAAATATTTACCAACTCTTGACCTAGGTTTTCACCCATCTCTTTTCTTGAGCTAGAAATAGTCTTGGATGATTTTGTTCACTTAAAATGTTGAACTTTAAAGTTGTCATTTTGATAGATTGTGTGAGAGATCAACAATTGATTAAAATGATAAACTTCACAATATGAGTTAGAGATAATCATATTGAGAGGATATTGTGAATGCATTGATCATTTGAAAGAGTTTATTAAATGTTGATCGGAAGTATACATGCAAAGTGATTACCGAAACCTAACTTTGACAATCTTTATTCAAACCGTTAAAACCTAACTTTTATCGCATTTATTCCTTTCAAGCAAAACACTTGTTACCTTAAACACAAACCCTTGGATACCATTAAACTATAAATTTCACAACTGTTGAACGACGGAAAAAATCTTATATTCCCTGTGGAGACGATAATACAAACCCGACACTTAACCATTGTTCTAACAACCTTCAAGTTTGAACGGATTGGGTAACGTATTAGAATAAACCCGATCCAACCCAATCCATATAAACCCCTACTTGAAATATAAATAAAATAGAAAATGTGTGATTCTTTTTGTATAAATTTATTTGACACCTGATAAACTATGTGTAAAGATATTAATTTTATGAGTAATTGAATAATTCAACTTATATTAATAATTATAGTTAATTTATGTAGTTGAATTTGTTAAACAATTTTGGATATCAACGTCAAAAAATTGTCTTAATTCCTTACATATTTATATAATCAACCGTTCAAAAACTTAAGATATGTGAAACTTCAAACAAATTTCAATAACACAAATATCAACTTTAACACTCAACCCCACGCCTAGCGTAGGCCTAAGTCAAATACCCATGTTGAAGTCCTTAACACGGCTCTAATACCATGTTAAATATGTTTGAATCTCGTCCCTCGAAAGCTAGCTCAAAGGGTGGGGATACCCTCAAGTATTTTTACACCCAAAAATCTAGGAATCTAAGCAATATGAGACTTCAAACAAACTCCAACAACATAAATACCAACATCAACACCCATCATCACGTATAGGATAGACTTGGGTCAAATGCCCGTATTACAATCCTTAAGCTAACTTTGATACCATGTTAAATATATTTGGATCTCAACCCTAAAACTAGCTTAAAGGATGGAATTGCTCTCACATATTTATACAATCAACAACCAAAGAACTTAAAAAATGTGGGAATTCAAAGAAAATCCATGTTGATGTAGTAAAACAGCAAGCAAAAATTATTGAGTACTCGGTTTTGTCGTCTCCACATGGATCGGTGCGAGGGAAAAAATGTCGTTTAATGGTCTCTACATTTCTAAGCTTGTTGTGAAAAAGTTGGTTGAAAGATTTAAGGTACAATAGATAAAAGAGGAAAATATAAAGATGGAAAATATAAAGTAAAGACTTAGATTTAACAGAGCCTTGTTGGGATTGGAATTTCATCAATCGATAACACATGCATTCTTCTGACTAGTTAAACAAAAATCAATCATTCGTCTAATACCCTCATGTATCACCTACAATCGAGATAATGTCTAATGCAAAGTCAAGAGAACAATTGTATTTTCTCATTCATGATGTCTCACGCAACTCACAACATAGGGCACTAAGAACTGATGCTCACGATAATGTTAAATCTAAATCTATGTCTAGAGTTTAGAACTTAATAGATATTTATCCTAGATCCAGATCTGAAGAGTATATGTCTATAACGGTTCAAATCAATGCGTAAACAAGGATAACATCCATATCAGATAAATGATTGATTAATATAAAATGTCATGATTAGAATACATGCATACGTTTAACCCTTTTTAACATATATTCAACTAATTTATGTATGTGAATATAGTACATCATCTCTATTATCATGCATCCTCACAATATCGTTTATATCTAAAGCATTATCGTGGGCTTTACCTTATTAATCACTAGGAGATGTCTCATGCTAACAATCAACACAATAAAAGCTTGATACTAGTGAATATCAACTCATAAATCTATATCTAGAGTTTGTTCATTAATAGATGAATATCTCAAACCCAATAATATGAAATCAAAGACAACGTTAATATTGAATCAAAACTAGTTCATAAATACATAGGTTAGAAGAAATACATAAGGTATCAATAGATTACATACAACTCCAACCAGAGATTGAAGTACTTACTCAAAGACCAAGCTCCGATTTGTTTGTATTTAGACTTCTCCTTCTTAGGGTTTTGTGTTTCTCTCTCTAAAATATATTTGGAATGAAGAGAGATAAAATTCTATCTCTGAAAATATAAGTTTTCCAAAAATCATCTTTCTAAAAAGGAATAAAATTACATAAATAGTATTATAAAATTTGTCTCGTTTGCACGGGAAAATTCACTCATAGGCACAGGAAGTGCCTTTGAAAAATTAAACGCCCCTGAGAAAATATCTAAGCTCGCAATGCGAACTCATGTTCGCATTATAAACGTATTTGCTCAGGCCTTCGCATTGTGTTCAGAGAGGTGTTTTGCTACTTCAATCCAAAATATCTAGCTTGTCGGCCTTCGCCTTGAGCTCGCACTGCGAGCTCGCCTTGGCTTCGCTTTATGTTTGCAAATCGAACTTGCTAAATCTTCTTTTTTTTTGGCTTCGTTGCCCATTCGTTTGTGCCTCAGTTTTTGATAATCACACCTAAATCCTACACAATAACACACAAATCAAGACATCCAAAGGTACATGCAATTTTATTAAAGATTCACACAAGAACATGGAAAAAATCAATCAAAACATAAGTAAATAGTTAAAAAGTGCCAAGAATAATGATTCATTTTAAGTTATATTTGGCATTCAACAAACTCTCCCGAACTAGGTTTTTTCTTGTCCCCTAGTAAAGTATGCCCCTCATGAAAACAAGAGGATTTACTCAAGCATAAAATTCAGCGTAGAAAGGATTTATGGTTCAAATTCAACATAAGAATGCACAAAAGCAATGTCCACTACTTTCTAGAATCGAACAATGATGAAGAATTTAGTTCTTAAACAAATATCATGCAATATTTTCAAATGACAACTAAATTCTCATACTTGAATCACTCTAACACACCTCTTCAATTAATGGATAAATAAAATTGCATTTTTGTAACCGCGAGACAATTACACTCAACCAAAAAATAATGTTAACACAATTCAATTCATACATTCATCAATCAATCATATCAAAAATTATGAAATCTAAATATCACTTAGGGTACTTAAGGTTGTAGTTTGGCCAGATTCATAACAAAAGGTCATTTCTAAAGGCCATTGAATCGAAGTTGTCAGTCAAAAGAGATATTCACTATACAAGTTATTTACACCTCATAACTTAATTCACCAAACTTTTTTCTCTATTGCTCACCCTTTCAAACTTCCTTTTGCACAATTAGTTGCATCCTCTATTTTTTTTTCTTTCAAACAAGCACTCTGTATTTTTTTTCTTTTCTTTTTCACATTCATATTCACATTTTTTTCTTTGCTTGTTTGAAATTTTTCAAAAATCTAGCAACCTACCATTTTTCTTTCATTCTCCTCAACTTGAATACAATCAAACCTCAAGTGAATACTCCTTGCTTTTTCTAGCAAGGGAATCAATATAGAACAAAGTTCAAAGGTTTTAAGAAAAAAATTTATAACCCCGCAAAATTCAATAATAAACTAAGCTTTCAAGTTTTTATATATAAACAAACTAAGTTCATCACTAAAATGGGATCTAATCTATTAGGATCAATAGGGTTAATGAATTCTCACTACTCACGAGTAAGTTATTTTTGGATATGGATATGCTCAATATATAAAAAATGCCTTGATCCTTTCTAATGCTTCCATAAAGTAACAATAATCAAAATATTAAGTATGAATTGAATGAATTAAACTAAGTTATCGGTTATCCAAGTATTTAGTAAACAATGGAGGTTTTTCATAATTTATGGATTTTGGACCTAAGTGACTCAAACATTAAAACAAGTTATACAATGAAACAAGAATACACATTTGCACAAAAATCTTAATTGTTCTAACATTCTAGAAAGCGGTAACCATTTACCTTGCCTGCATTCATCACATTAAAAATTTCTATCATCACCATCCAAACTTTATAGAATCTTCATTAGATACTTTTTAGCAAAAGAGCAACCAATCTAGAAGTTCTCATCAACATCTATCCCTATCCAACACTTGATCAAACATGAAAGGAAATAAGTATAAATACAATATAAACAATTGTACAAAGTTCAAAAATATAGAAACTATTGCAATGGATTCAATATCTAAACAACAATCCTCGACAACGGGCATCACTTTGCTGATGCAGTAAAGCAGCAAGCAAACAAATTTGAGTACTTAGTTTTGTCGTCTCCACAAGCATTGGTGCAAGATAAAGAACGTCGTTCAATGGTCTCTATGTTTTTAAGCTTGTTGTGAAAAATTTGGTTGAAAGATTCAAGGTACAATAGATAAAAGCGAAAAATATAAAGATGGAAAATATAAACTAAATACTTAAAAAAAAACAGGGCCTTGTTGGGATTGGAATTTCATCAATCAATAACACATGCATTCTTTTGACCAGTTAAAGACAAATCAATTATTCGTCTAATACCCCCACTTATCACCCACAACTGAGATTATGTCTAACGCAAAGTCGAAAGAAGAACTGTATTGTCTCATTGGTGATGTCTCACGCAACTCATAACACAGGGTATTAAGAACAGATACTCACGCGAATGTTAAATCTAAATTTATGTCTAGAGTTTAGAACCTAACATGTATTTATCCTAGATCCAGATCTGAAGAGTATATGCCTATAGCGGTTCAAATCAATGTGTAAACAAGTAAAAATGGATAAAACTATATCAGATAAATGATTGATTCATATAAAATGCCATGATCATAATATGTACATACAATTAACCCTTTTTAACATATATTCAACTAATTTATGTATGTGAATATAGTACATCATCTCTATTATCATGCATCCTCACAATATCGTTTATGTCTAAAGCATTATCGTGGGCTTTACCTTATTAATCACTAGGGGATGTGTCATGCTAACAATCACACAATAAAAGCTTGATACTAGTGAATATCAACTCATAAATCTATGTCTAGAGTTTGTTCATTAATAGATAAATATCTCAAACTCAATAATATGAAATCAAAGACAACATCAATATTTAATCAAAACTAGCTCACAAATACATAGATTAGAGTAAATACATGAGGTATCAATAGGTTACATCCAACCTCAACAAGAGATCGAAGTACTTACTCGAAGATCAAGCTACGATTTGCTTGTATTTGGACTTCTCCCTCTTAGGGTTTTGTGTTTCTCTCTCTAAAATATATTTGGAATGAAAAGAGATAAAGTTCTATCTCTGAAAATCTAAGTTCTCCAAAAATCATCTTTCTAAAAATCAAGAAAAGTACATAAATAGTATTACAAAATTTGCCTCGTTCACACTGCAAACTCCCTATTTACATTGCAAAGTTCACTTAAAGTCACATGAAGTGCCTCTAAACAGTTAAATTATCCCAGAGAAAATTTCTAAGCTCGTATTGCGAGCTCATGTTCGCACTACAAACGTATTCGCTCATACCTTTGCACTGCATTCAGAGAGGCGTTTTCCTACTGCCATCCAAAATATCCAGCTCGCTAGCCTTCACCTTGAGGTTGCACTGCGAGATCGCCTTGGATTTGCTTATGGTTCACACTGTAAACTTGCGGAATCTTCTTCTTTTCTCCGACTTCCTTGTTGATTCATTTGTGCCTTGTTCTTTGGTAATCACGCCTTAATCCTACACAATAACACACAAATCAAGGCATCCAAAGGTACATGCAATTTTATTAAAGATTCACACAAGAACATGGAATAAATTGATGAAAACATAAGTAAATAGTTGAAAAATTCCAAGAATAATGGTTCGTTTTAAGTCATATTTAGCATTCAACAAACTCTCCCAAACTATATTTTTGCTTGTCCTCAAGAAAAGTATGCCCCTCATGAAAACAAGAGGATTTTCTCAAGCATAAAAGTCAACCAAGAAAGGATTTATGGTTTAAATTTAATATAAGAATGCATACAAGCAATGTTCACTACTTCCTAGAATCGAACAACTATGAAGGATTTTGTTCTTAAACAAATATCATGCAATGTTTCAAATAATAATTAAACTCTCATACTTGAATCACTTTAACACTCCTCTTCAATTAATGGATAAAGAAAATTTCACATTTTCAACCACGGGACAATTACACTCAACCGAAAAAACATTGCTAACACAATTTAATTCATACATTCATCAACCAATCATATCAGAAATTATGGAAGGAAAATATCACTAAGATTTTTTAAGGTTGTAGCTTGGCCAGGTTCACAATAAAGGGTTATTTCTAAAGGCCGTTGAATCAAAACTGCCCATCAAAAGAGATATTCACTATACAAGTTATTTACACCTCAGAACTTCATTCATCAATCCCTTTTCTCTATTGATCACTCTTTCAAACTTCCTTTTGCACAACTATTTGCATTCTCTATATTTTTTTCTTTCAAACAAGAATTCTCTATTTTTTTAATTTTCTTTTTCACATGCATATTCACTTTTTTTTCTTTGCTTGTTTGAAATTTTTCAAAAATTTAGAAACCTACCATTTTTCTTTCATTCTTCTAAACTTGAATACAATCAAACCTCAAATGAATGCTCCTTGCTTTTTATGGCAAGGGAGACAATTTAGAACAAAGTTCAAAGGTTTCAAGAAATCTTTTTTAGAATCCCACATAATTCAATAATGAACTAACTTTCAAGTTTCTATATGTACACAAACCAAGTTCATCATTAAAATGGGATATAATCTATTAGGCTCAAACGGGTTAACAAATTCTCACTACTCCCGGGTAAGTTACTTTTGGATATGGTTGTACTCAATATAAACAAATGCGTTGATCCTTTCTAATGCTTTCACAAAATCATAATAATCAAAAGATTCAGCATGAATCAAACGGATTAACCAAAGTTATTAGTTATCCAAGCGTTTATTAAACAATTGAGGTTTCTCACAATTTGTGGCTTTTAGACCTAAGTGACTCAAGCATTCAAACAAGTTATACAATGAAACAAGAATACACATTTGCACAAAATTATTAATCATTCTAATATTCTAGAAAACGGTAACCATGTACCTTGCCTGCATTCATCACATTAAAAGTTACTATCATCACCATCCAACCTTGGTAGAATCTTCATTAGATACGTTTTAGCAAAAGAGCAACCAAACTAGAAGTTCTCATTAACATCTATCCCTAACCAACACTTGAGCAAACGTGAAAGGAAACAAGTATATATACAATATAAGAAATTGTATAAAGCTCAAAAATATAGAAACTATTGCAATGCAATTCAATATCTAAACACCAATCCCCGGCAACAATACCATTTTGCTGATGCAGTAAATCGGCAAGCATAACTTATTGAGTACCCAGTTTTTTTGTCTCCACAAAGATCGGTGCAAGGAAAAGAACGTCGTTCAATAGTATCTATGGTTCTAAGCTTGTTGTGAAAAAGTTGGTTGAATTATTCAAGGTACAATAGATAAAAATTGAAAATATAAAGATGGAAAATATAAAGTAAAAACTTAAAATAAACAGAGCCTTGTTGGGATAGGAATGTCAATAATCGGTAACACATGCATTCTTCTGACCAGTTAAACAAAAATCAAGCATTCGTCTAATACCCTCACGTATCACCCACAATCGAGATTATGTCTAATGCAAAGTCAAGAAAACAACTATATTCTCTCATTGGTAATGTCTCACGCAACTCACAACACAGGGCATTAAGATTTAATACTCACGATAATGTAAAATCTAAATATATGTCTAGAGTTTAAAACCTAAAAGGTATTTATACTAGATCTAGATATGAAGAGTATATGTCTATAGCGGTTCAAATCAATGTATAACCAAGTTACAGAGGATAACATCCATATCAGATAAGATTGATTCATATAAAACACCATTATCATAATACGTACATACGATTAACCCTTTTTAACATGTATTCAACTAATTTATGTATGTGAACATAGTTCTTCATCTCTATTCGCATGCATCCTCACAGTATTGTTTATGCTAAAGCGTTATCGTGTGTTTTACCATATTAATCACTAGATGATGTCTCAGGCTAACAATCAACACAATAAAAGCTTGATACTAGTCAATATCAACTCATAAATCTATGTCTATAGTTTGCTCATTGATAGATGAATATCTCAAACCTAATAATATGAAATCAAAGACAACATCAATATTGAAGCAAAACTAGTTCACTAATACATTCATTAAAAGAAACACATAAGATATCAATAGATTACATCCAACCCCAACAAGAGATCGAAGTACTTACTCGAAGATCAAGCTCTGATTTGCTTGTATTTGGACTTCAAATCAAGAAAAGTACATAAATAGTATTACAAAATTTGTCTCGTTCACACTGCAAACTCCCTCTTTGCATTGCAAAATTCACTTAAAGGCACATGAAGTGCCTCTAAATAGTTAAACTGTCTCTGAGAAAATTTCTAAGCTCGCATTGCAAGCTCATGTTCGCACTACAAACGTATTCGCTCATACCTTTGCACTGCATTCAGAGAGGCGTTTTCCTACTGCCATCCAAAATATCCAGCTCGCTGGCCTTCGCCTTGAGCTCGCACTGCGAGCTCGCCTTGGCTTTGTTTATGGTTCACACTGTGAACTTGCAGAATCTTCTTCTTTTCTCTGGCTTCCTTGTTGATTCATTTGTATCTTGTTCTTTGATAATTACACCTAAATCCTACACAATAACACACAAATCAAGGTATCCAAAGGTACATGTAATTTTATAAAAATCCACACAAGAACGTGGAATAAATCAATGAAAACATAAGAAAATAGTTGAAAAACTCCAAGAATATTGATTTATTTTAAGTCATATTTGGCATTCAACACTCCATTAACCTGACTCTGATACCATGTAAAATATGTTTGGATCTCAACCCCAAAATGTAGCTCAAAGGATAAGGTTGCCCTCTCATATTTATACAATCAACAATCTGAGTACTTAAGTAATATGAGACTTCAAACAAACTTCAATAGCACAAATATCTGCTTCAACATTCACCCTTACACCTAGTGTGAGCTTGGCCAAATGCCCACATTATAGTCTTTAACCCGACTTTTATACCATGTTTGATATGTTTGGATCTCATCCCTAAAAGGTAGCTCAAAGGGTGGGGATGCCCTCACATATTTATACACCTAACAGATAGGAAAAGTAAGCAATATGGACTTCAAACAAATTTTAACACCACAAATATCAACTTCAACAGTCACCCTCATGCCTAGTATGAGTTTGGGTCAAATGTCCATATTACAATCCTTAAGTCGACTCTAATACCATGTTAAATATGTTTGGATTTCAACCTCAAAAGTTAATTTAAAAGGTGTTGCCCTCACATATTTATACCATCAATAAAAACTTAAACAATGTGAAACTTCACATAAACTTTAACAACACAAATACCAACTTTAATATTCACCTTCATATTTATTATAAATCTTAGTCAAATATTCATATTAGAGTATTTAACCTGATCCTAATATCATATTAGATATGTTTGAGTCTAATCCCAAAAGCTAACTCAAAAAATTGATATATCCTCTCATATTTAAACACCTAATAGATTGGATTTATAAACATGTGAGTGCATCCCCTTACTAGTTTTTGAGGATAAAATTCAAGTATATTAATTGAATTAACCTTGTATATTTATAAATGATAAATGTTTAACGAGGTATCAAAAAGTTTACGCACTAAAGTAAAAATATCTGATACTACTTCGTTAACCTCTGAAATCTACCTATAGTAAAATGGTAGTAGTATATATTTAAGTTCATAGACTTGGCCCTATAAGAAAACTTCATTGATTTCTCTATCTGAGAACACATTGATTACCACACACGAAATGTGTGTGAGCAAAACATTACCTCTCTCTTCACCTAAACTTTATTCACCCCACTTCATCTTTCTCTTTCTGCCGCAGAGACTCCCACGTCACATCCTTGATTCTGCTATGTTTCCATGACCCATCTACACCTATGTCTCCATCCCATTTCCTTTGACAGTTGGCGACTAAATTTGTTGCCGCTTCATTCAATCATGCATATTTAAATTGAATTTCGATACCATACTCTAAGGTGTGAATTATAATAAAGAAAGAATGAGTTTTTTAGCACAGATTTTAAGAGTAATTTCCAAAAAACTGATGGTCTATTATAATGTATATGTAGTCTTCGTTCCTAAATTATATATCATGAAATGCATTATAGAACTTCTAAATTAGAGATGCATTATATATTAGATAAACCTAAGAAGCATTATATGTAGAATATTAAATGTACGGTTCATTGAAACTAAAGAAATAGATTAAGTTTGCAATATTGCAGGGTAATCTATATCTATTTCAACGTGGAATAAGAAATTGATGAGATCATTCTAGAAGTTCCAAGTATGGAATGTGAAAAAACCGTTGAATATATTTTAACAATAAAGATGAGAGCGTTGTCGGACTATGGTATGCGGTCTCATATTGAAAATATATTTATTTGTCGGGCTATGGTATGCAGTCTCATATTGAGAATATATTTATTTGTCAGTTTTGTGTTTTGGAATGAAGCATTTGAATTTGCTCGTTTGATCAGAATGTAATAGTTGTTTTCCAAGTCTTTACTATCGAGTAAGGAGTTAGAATTGTCATAGAATTGCTAAGAATGTCCTTCATAATGCCCTTCTTCGTTGTTTTGAGGCCTGAGGGAGGTTCTTCGAGTCAGAGAGAAAATCGGTGGCATGTTGAGTTGGAGTATGTGGTCTCGAGAACAAGTGTATTAAATGCTTGTTTTGTAACATAAATATTTCATGGTGAAAATCCTCCATGTGGCCCTAGGCTTCTAGGGTAGGGGAGGGTGACACTATTATAGCACTTGAGCGCATCGAGTCGCTATGGAACTGAGGTTGACCTTGGATCGTTGATCGCATCTTTTGATGTTTTATTAACTCCTGATCGTAGATCTATATTTCGTAATTGCCTTCAAATTGGTAGAATGAAAACAATTACTTATTTTGCTTTATTTTCTTTAGAGTTTCATATCTCTAGTCTTTTCAATGATCTTTACTTTTCTAGTGATATCCTTTACTTCCTTCGACTTCATATTTGTTCGTTCAATCCTTATGGATCTTTGGTGGTCTTGTTTTCGTTTCTTCAACTCAAAACCTGCAATTACTCATGGAAACGTTCTCTTTCTCTTCCCTTTCAATTGTTTCCATTTATTTATATCCATGGCCAATATACAAAACCCAAACATTCTCTACGTAAACTGGTCGACTAAGGATGAAATGAGTAACGCCTCCCCACGAAGTGAAGTGATAAATTCAAAAATATTGGAAGTGTCTCATTAAGCCGTGAGGTTTCCTTCTATAGACTTTATAAAGAATAATGATAATTCTGACATTGATAGGGGTAGTGAGGACACTGAAGAGTTGAATGGTCTCTAGGAAGAAAAAACCTTGAAATCGATGTGGTTGGAAATAAGGAATTTACTCCCTTTAGAATTAATATCACTGAAGTTGGTTGTGGTTTCGCCTTGCTTGAGCTCCCTAGGACAAACACAAAGATTGTAGAGGTGTACAGGGATGAGTTGAAGGCTCGTTTTTATATCATGGTCTTTAAGTGCTAACATAGTCAAAATTTGAGTGATAGTGAGGTTAGATAATGGATAGAGTCTCAATCGCATTCCAACACTCACAAGCATTCCTTCTCACCGTCCAAAATTTGCTAAAGATGTTAGTGATTATAACTACTTTGCTCATTTGACTAAGACGTGCTGAAAAGAAACAATTGTGAATATATGCTACCATTTGCATTTTAAATGGGGAAATCTTGGCCCCAGATAGTCTAATGCAGAATAAAGAGGTCTTGTGAAAGCGACTTGACTCAATCTTTCTTCTTAAAAAAGACTGTACTTTAAAGGAGTTTACTAAGGGGGGAAACTCTTGGAATATGTGCAGATATATATATGAAGGAGTATAGTTCCCCTTCTACCCTGAATGAAAAGGTGAAAGACTTGGAGAAATTGATAAGGAGAGAGAGAGAGAGAGAGAGAGAGAGAGAGAGAGAGAGAGAGAGAGAGAGAGAGAGAGAGAGAGAGAGGAGAGAGAGAGAGAGAGAGAGAGAGAGATAGAGAGTGAGAGAGAGATAGAGAGAGAGAGAGAGAGAGAGGCCTTAAGTGAGATCAATATTTCTCCGTATGGTGCCAAAGATGCTTTGGATGAGGCCAAAGTGGCTCAAAATGATATAAAAAGTAGTGGAAGATACAGAGACCTCTTTGAAAGAAGCAAGGGAGTCTCAATCGAAAAAAGGTTTAAAGTATGAAGGAACAATTGAAGAAATTGAAGGAAGAAAAGACTCGCGGAATAGTAAGTTCAACTGAGTTATTTGTGTTTCCAGCCAAGTCATGAAAGCCTCTTTTGAAAACACTTTAAACCAAGTGGAATTATTTTTCATGGAGTGAATATTCTTAGGGACAAAACTCAATTACAAGTAAGTGGTCGTGGAAGGGAAATTGGTCACTCTCAGTGAAACTCTGGCTTCCTAGGCATTGTTTTAACTTTTCTTTCATTATATAGTTGTGGTTACTTTGTTTGTTTGGTTTGTTGTCAGCTCGTATTGTATTATCCTTTGATCTTGTTCTATGAACAATTGTATGAATGATTTTCTTTCATCATTGTTAGTTCTTGATTGGCAAGCATTTTGGTAAAACTAGATGTAATCACAAGATGTCATACAGGATGTCGTGACATCTATCTGTCAGGATTAGCAGGTTGCTTTGGACTTTTTAACAGGAATTATCTCATGATGTCAAACAAGATGTCTTGACTCTCATGGACAAAACATTTTGTATGATTATGTTTGTCTGTCCATTTCTTTATGTGCAAGCCTGTTGCACTATTCTGGTGTGGAATTTGCGAGGTTTTAGTGGTGTTTTAAAAGCATTTCTGATACACTTATTGTGGATCAGATTTGACTTGTATGGAGTTATTCTCAGAAGATTGATTGAATATTGGAAGAATGATTTGATTAGATCTGATTGAGCAAATCAAATATGTTGCTATTGATGAAAATTGGAATCTTCTCAAAACCTGTTGTTACTTTTGCCACAGCCCAAGCCCATTCTGCATTGCTATTTAAAGAGGCGTAAACCATAGCTTGAAGATTAGAGAAGCAAGGATTAAAAGTGTGTTATTTTTGTGAGCCATTCACTCATTGATTAACGTGTGAATTGGACTAAGTTGTTAATTGTAAATTGTTCACTCAAAGCTTGTAAGCAAGAGTGTATTATACTTGATTGAAGCTTTTAAGTAAGATCAAGTTGTGACTTTGAAGAGTGTCTTCTAAAGTCTTCTTATTTTATTGACTGTTATCACTACTGTGATTGAGGGGGAGTGAGAGGTGTCTCTTGTCTAGGTGTGTTCTAGGAAGAAATTGCATATGTAGAGATTAAGTGAGGAGTTGTAAACTGGGAGTTTAGCTCTGAATTAATTCTACTGGTAGTAAATTTCCTCCCTGGCTTGGTAGCCCCCAGACGTAGGTGTGGTTTCACCGAACTGGGTTAACAATTGTTGTGTCTCTTTATAATTGTTTTTGTTTATCTTTGTTCTTATTATACAGATATTTGTGTTGGGAACATCTCATTCGACGTCTAATATATGATACCAGAATTTTCAATCATTTAATTTTATGAATGATTTTGTTTCATCGTTTGCAATAGCAATATGCCTCCATTATTTGCATTGACAACTCTCTTCTAGGAACGTCTATCCATGTCGATATTTATGACCGCTTTGAGAAATCGATCTTTAAATTATTTGACATCTCTGAGGATTTTTTCTAGCACGGATTTGTTCCCCTTCCTTGCCCAGGGTGAGGACCCATTTTAAGTCTGGCATGAGAAAGGCTCCACCGTCTATGCTCTTGAGTGGCAAGCTACCAATAGGGGTGTTCCTAGTGTTGCGTCCTACTTTAGCTTCTTGCAACATCTTTACACGTTCACCACTGTCTCAGATGAGGTCTGGGGATCTTATTCTTTTTTTTTTAGAATTGGTACCATTGAATGTGATAGCGTTAAAGTTTTCCCCGTTGTCTAAGAAAGTCATGATGCCAGTAAAACTTTATGATAATCTTATTCATTAATTTGCTCGACAAAGCATTATGTTCGTAGATTATCATAAGCATTCTAAATTTATTTAAAATAAGGAACAATTTAGCTCTAATAACTTTTCAACTTAGCAACATTCTAGGTCCTTGGAATAATTTCCTCATGGAGAATCTCGATGGAATAACCTCTGTTACCCATAGAAAGTCCATCACCTCCTAAATTGCTTCCAAGTTGTCTTCCCCTTATAAGGTGTGTGTCATCTTTTAGCTAAGTTATCCTACATCAAATGGAATAATAGCCTCGATGTCATAGGTGAGCCTAAAAGGTGTTTCCTCGGTCTTTAAATGACGTGTAGTTTGCTATGTCTAGAGAATGTCCAGGAGCCATTTAATCCAATTTTCTTTAGATCCCTTGAGCCTTCTCTTCAGCCCCTCTCAATAGTATCTTACTGGAAAGTTCATCTTGTCTATTAGTCTAGGGGTGTTCTACTAATATAAAGTAATGTTTGACTATGAGATCCTTAAAGAATTTCTTCAAATTAGTATCGGTGTACTAGGTTCCATTATCATTAATAACAGATTTGGGAATGACATACCTTGTTAGGGTGCTCCTCTTGAAGAATTTTTTAATATTGGTCATTTGATCTTTGATATGCCTTCTTATTTTATCCATTTGGTGAAATAATCTATAGCTAGAATCATAACTTTAGCTTCCATAGAACTAATAAGAAATGGCCAAGGATATATATACCCCATTGGGAGAAAGGCCACAATGTAGTTAACATGATAATCTCAAATGGATAGGTGATGTGAATGTCCATGTGCTTGTGACATTTATTGCACTTCCTGAAGTATTTTGTTTTAGATCATGGACCATTGAGGACCAACAATATCCACCCTTGAGAACCTTCTTAGCAAATGATCTTTCTTCCGGTTATTCCTAATATGCCTTCATGGACTTCCGTGAGAACCTACTTGACTTCCTCTTCCTCTATACATTTTAATAAAGGGGTGTATATGCATATTCTATACACCTTTCCTCATATGATTGAATATGAACCTTCTCTTTTATTTATTAGGTTGGCCTTTGCAAGTTCTGTTGGCAGGACTATGCTATTTATATAGACTATTATTTATGTTATCCACAAGGGGCATGAGCACTATCGATCACAACTACTATTAGGATCGGTGTGATGAGAATAGGTTTTTCAAGTGTCTCCTAAATGAAGGAATGTTTGGTGATCACCGCTCTCATGCATTCCAGCTTGTACATGGCATTCACCCTCATGTTTTTCTCTTGAGCTACATGGGCGATCTCATATGACTTAAATAAGTTCAACTTGTCTTTAACTACGATTAAATACTTCTACACTAAGGGGTCTTTGGCTTGCGCTTTCCATTTAACTTGGAAACTACCAATAGTGAATCCATGCAAGATTTGAATTCTTCTTCTCCCATATCATATGCTAGGGTGAGGCCGTCAATGAACACTTCATACTCCACTTGATTGATAGTAGTAGGAAAGTCAAAACACGAGAATACTTTTACTATCAATCATCTATCGCTCTCGAGGAATAGTCATGTGTTACTTCTTCTACTGTTTGATGGCCTGTGTATGAAGACGCGCACGATTTTGATTAGGATCGCATCATTTTTGCAATAAAATTTGTGAATACTTGAGCTCTAAATTTTCTTGGTTCAAAAGAGATATCAAACTAAAATATCTTGATCGACCATTCTGTCATTCTTCATGATAAATATGTCTGTGGAGGACCTACTTATTAGACGATGGCATTAATCTAGAAGGGGGTTGAATAGACCACTAATTTTTAACAAAAAGCAGCGCTTAAAAATTGTTTCAAAAACGTGCAGAAGTGGCTGTGGATTTTAATCATCTAAACGAACCGTTATTGGTAAGATCGGATATGCTTAGCCAAATAGACTAAATTTAATGAGAAAATGATTCAATACGTTGCCAATTAATCAATACAAGCAATGAACACCTCAAGTTAAATTTCCAATGAAATGATAGTGCAGAATGTTTTACAATTACAATCCAAGTGATTGTAATGTATTTTCAAAATAGATTTTTAGCACTACACAACATTGAAAATTTATCGAATAATTGATATCAAACAAATATAATCAACACAAAATAAAGAGATAGAGCAAGAGAGAACGACACCGATATTGTTTAGGAAATTCCCCTTTTAGTCCTCGCTTCGGGTACGTCTGCCCCCAATTCTAAAACTAGAATTGAGATATTTATTATCAATTTGAAAAGTTTATACAAGAGAAGCAATAGTCACCATACACTCAAGCATAATTTTTAATGTTGATACTATTCCCTTCTCTCCCCTTGATTCAAGTCGAATCAAGTGCATCAAACGCTTCAAAAAAACCTCCGGTTACCGCTACTTGTTTGAACAAACCCATCATTCTTCAAACCTTTTGCTCAGCTGATTTCGATCGCAAGATATTAGACCCCATATCTTTCTACACAATCCTCCAGTTACCGCTACTTGTTTGAACGAACCCATCTTTCTTCAAACCTTTCACTCTGATGAATATGTGAAGTAAAGATCTATGCAAAAAATCCCCAAATCCTCAAGATCTTGGAGGACAAAACCCCAGAGGTTTTATTCAAGAAAAACCCACTGAATTCTCAACCCAAACTAGATACACATATCCTAAGTTTGGACGTTATCACCTCGACAATGCACAAGATCAATAAAAATGATTATGTGTAATTGTTGAAGAATGCAAGTGTGAGAATGAAGATGATGAGCAAAAATCAGTGTATATGTTTCAATTTTCTTGTTCTATATATGTACAATAATGAGACAAATGAATATATATGATGCCAAGACCCAATAACTGACATAACAGCTTTTTGAAACACAAAAGATCAGAAAAATTGACTTACATCAGCGAGAGGTCGACCAAATCCTTGTGTGGGTCGATCTGAGCACACCCGAATCCAAAACTACACAAAATTTCAAGCGATGTATCAACCGGAACAGGGTCATGCATCGACACAAAGTTCCCTCACAACAACAAATTTTTATTCCTACAATATGAGTCGACCTATGGGTCGACGCGTGGATACCCGAGAGCAATAAATTGTTTAATCAACATCATGTGTCGACCTCCACATGTATGTGAGTCGATGCAAGGACTCTAGAAAGCCAAAAACAAGTTTTTATGAATATTTTGGTCGACCTAAACCATTTTTTATTAGCTCTAAGGTATCAAATGTGATCAAGTTCACAAATATCATATATGAGATGCTCCTATATGTATAAACACATGAACGTGGGATGTTTTAGACATATTAAAGAATGAATGCAGTCTAAGACGTGATGATATCGTCCAAAGTACAAGTATGAGATAATACTAGCTTTGATAACATTAAAATAAGGACTAAGGAACCTTGTCCTCACATACTCCCCCTTTTTTATGATGGCAAAACCATTGCAAAATCATACACGTATCGAGTACTTTGAGAAGCGTCCTCCCCTAGATTTTGTGCATTTCTCTGTGAAACCAAAATTCTGATCTATCTTTGTGAAGCACTTGCTTTTGAATTTTAAATGTTTTTTTTGTTTTAACTACTATGGTATATGACAAGAAGTAGTGTCTGAGCTTCCTTGAAGTTGTCATTAAGGCCAAAGCAAATTTTTCAATTTTATGGTTATGCGCTTTTAGGTCGGCTAATTCTTTTTATATGAAATATATCAGGCTTTGTATATCACCGCCTCTTTGATAAGGACTACACTTACATCCTTGGTAGACATAGCAAGATATAGGCATAAAGTCTCTTCAGAGAAGGGTTTGGACAATACCAAAGGGGTTTTAATGGTGTTTTTTAGTAATGTGAATGTCTGCTCACATTTAGGGGTCTAATAAAATTGTACCTCTTTTCCCAATAGCATGTAGAATGTAACTGTGTATTGGGATAACCTTGAAATGAATCTGCTAAGAGCAATGAGCATTTAATTCAGTTTCATTATATTTTTCTTCATGGTTAAGACTTCCATCTTAATGATTGTGCCACATTCGTTAGGGTTGACTTTGATACCTCTTTCTATCAAATAGAATCCCAAAATATTTTCAACCCTGACGTTGAAGGTGCATTTATCTGGGTTAAGTCTCATGATATATTATTGAACACTTCCACCACTCTAGTAAGATGGGCCTCTGGTGAAACTGCTATTCACTAGATCTGATGATCATGTTGTCTATATATACTTTTAGCACATTGTTCATTTTTCCTTCAAATGTCGTGTTCATCATTTTTTGGTATGTCGCACCTACTTTTTCAAGCTAAAAGGCATGACGTTGTATCGACAATTGGCATGTTTTATCATGAAAGTGGTCTTGTCACTATTTTCGTCATGCATGAGAACCTAATTGTATCTAGAATAAGTATCTTTGAATGATAATAGTTGGTATATGTTTAAATTTTCTACCAGTTTAGCAATGATGGGTAATGGGTATGAATCCTTAGGGCATGCCTTGTTCAAGTATGTGTAGTCAACATACATCCTCCATTATCCCAATGCTTTCTTAACTAGGAAGACATTGGATAACTAGTCAATATATTTTAATTCGGAAATAACCCTTGTGGGTTCTTTATTGAGCGGCATGTCGGACAGAGGGGTCGATGTTCAATTGAACATATCACGATGGGGCCAATGTCGAACATATCATTCAAGAAAGTGGTTAAGAGATCAGTGTTGGCCTTAAACACTTGATGTATGTTTCTACAAAGTCAAGTAGGCTGATATCTTTACCATTATGACTGGATTTTCGTCGAGTTGGACGATTATGAATTCCTCATCTAGAGTTGTCCTTGGGATCTTTATTCTTGCTTTGATTGGGATGTAAAGCTCGTCATTCGTTCTGGTCAAACGCCAATCAAAATCCGTGATATTGACGTCTAACCAATTTTGATTAGAAAGGCATACTTTTGTCACCTTCCTTTAATGTCTGAGGGATTTTAAGTTAGGTCTTTTAGTAGTGTTTCATGTATTTAATGGGCTCTTGCTAAGTCAACATGGACAGCTATCAGTTTGTCATAAATGTTGTGATATTTCATCCTCAAAGGGGCAGTAAAAGTGACAATCTCAAAATTTTCAAAGAAGGGTCTTCTATGGATTTTGTAGACGTTTTTGCATGGGACCACAAGCAAATGCATGTCTACCATTTTTGCATCTCTCCCTTCTTTGAGAGAGTCCATCAACTCTATGTTTTCCCCAAGAGTGTGTTACAAAGTCATTAAACAGTTGCAGATGGGTGTTTGTGTATGGATATAATCTTCTCTTATCTAACCCTAATTCTTAGATAAGGCCGACATACATGATGTCACATAAGTTTCCCTCATCGACTAGGATTTCTTATACTTCGTGAATAACTATTATGGTCATTATCACCCGTGGGAGTATTTACTTGAAAACAATGTATACTTTTTTGTTGTCTCGGAACCATAGAATGGGTATTTCTTCCTTCAACTTCCTCTCTTCATATTTCGCCTCTAATTCTAAGGCATGTCTCTTTGTGTTCTTCTTGAGTGGTTTTTTTAGGTAGGATAACCCTTCGGTTAATAGGGAGATAACGGGAGGTAGTGGAGTAAAAGAAGTTGAAGTTTGTGCAGTGCTGTTTTGCCAATCAGTTTATTGAATCGCTCTAGAAGCTTCCATTTGTTAAGGATTTTCAAAATGGGGAATTATCGGATCGTTAACAAAAACGGTTGTGGGGTGCAACAGAAAAGATTAGACAAATTTGACGTGGAATTTTGCAAGAGTTAAGAAACAATTCTCACAAACGACACCACTATTTCAATGTGAAATAGAAAATTAGTAAAATGATGATGAAAATCGTCATAGAAGTTCTCTCATACGGCGACAAGATTCTCTCGTGGGTATTGAAGGAGGTGCACTTATAAGATTAATACTTCAACGCTTAAGTTACTGAAGATAGAAATATAACGTATTATAGTGAATAATTCATACTTTGGTGTGACACGTGGTCATGCCTATATATAAACGATGGTTAAAACCGCTTCCGATGAACGCACATAAAACCATTGGACAAATTCGGAACGACTAAGATGAGACGAATGTTTCTGTTGGTGCAAAGATAGAATAAATGATGAAATAGAAAATATTACTAATTAGAGAATGACGGCTACAAACATGATATTTTGTTACAATGATTGTCACCCTATTTATAAGCTAAAACTAGGGTTACTAGAATAAGATAAATACTAAAATACCCTCTAACAAACTTAGGGGCTAAGAAAATAATACAACTAAATAAATATGAATTATTAATAATATTCTAATACCATCCCTTAATTCATATTCCATCAAAACTTGTGACACCAATTCCATCCCTTAATCTGAGAAATTGATCAGTTTTGATAGCTTTCGTCAGAACATCTGCCAACTGCTTCTGAGTGCTGCAATGTACAACTTCTAACACTCCACTCTGAACATGATGTCTCAGAAAATGATACTTGGTCTCAATATGCTTGCTTCTCCCATGCAACACTGGGTTTCTAGCAAGATTGATTGCAGACTTATTGTCAATCATCAACTTCAGAGGTTTGTCTACTTTAATCTTCAGATCCTGCAACAGATTCAGAATCCACACAGCTTGGCATGCAGTAACAGCACCTGCAATGTATTCAGCTTCACAGGTTGACAACGCCACAACAGGTTGCTTCTTGGAACACCAAGAAATGGGACCTCCCAGAAATTTGAACAAGTACCCAGATGTACTTCTTCTGTCAACTCTGTCTCCACACCAATCAGAGTCTGAATAACTCAGAAGTTCTGACTCATTATTTCCTCCAGAGGGAAATAACACTCCATACTTCAGAGTTCCTTTGATATACCTCAGAATCCTGACAGCAGCTTGGTAATGGGACCACTTAGGTTTACTCATGAACCTACTAACCATCCCAACTGAGTAGCAAATATCAGGTCTGGTATTGCACAGATACCTCAGAGAACCAACCAACTGTTTGAAGGTTGTAGCATCCACATCCTTTCCTTCAGAGTCTGAATCCAGTTTCTGATTTGTATCAGAAGGTGTGACAGCCATCTTACAATTCTTCAGATCAAATCTCTTCAGAAGTTCTAATTCATACTTGAGCTGATGCAAAATGATACCTTTCTCAGAATATCTGAACTCCATCCCTAGAAAGTATGTCATTTTGCCTAGATCAGTCATTTCAAATTCATTCATCAGAACTTTCTTGAACTTGGCTATCTCCTGTTCAGAACTTCCAGTCAATAGTATATCATCAACATATAAACATACCAGAGTCATATTGCCTTCAGAAGTATGCTGAACATAGACACCGTACTCCATCTCACATTTCTGAAAGCCTTGCTTCTTGAAAAATGAATCAATCTTCTGATTCCAAGCTCTGGGCGCTTGTTTCAATCCATATAGAGCTTTGTATAATCTGTACA
>OZ012740.1:26600365-26654168 GCA_963859935.3 Lathyrus sativus | reverse complement strand
TATTAATTTCGAAGATCTTCAGTCCCTTTCCGTAATACACATAGGAAAAGGTGCCTGCCATTTCATGTGCAACTATTTCACATACTATTAATTTTCATTTTCATTTGCATAATGGTTGAGTGAACCTTTTCTGTTGCAAAATATAAAAAACAATCTTGCAGAAACGACATAAATGTGGCCTACTTATATATGAAAAATAAAAGCGTACGTACATTTTAGCACAATAATTATATGCTTGCTTCTTTTGTATTAGCCCCACATTTTACCATAGAATTCAATGTTTCAAACTTTATGCTTGCTTGATAATTGCCATTTTCTGCTTTTGTATTAGTCGCCCATTTTGCCATCTAAGTTTGGAAATTAAGTTTTTGTATTTAAGCGGGTTTTACGTGTATACATAATTCATTTATTATTTTTTAATGAGTATTTATTAGACACTCTATCCATTAATAAAACATTATTAATTAGATTCACCTATAACTTTGGTACTTTGCGGCGAACATAATGGAGGTGATTCTGCCTAGAATATTAAACGAAGGATTTTTAGATTTTTTTTATATGTGAATAAGTGACACTTTAATCAAACTCTTGAGATAGGTATTTATATTTTAGTTTTATGGGCTTTTTTCTTATAATGTATATCATGTTAAACATTGACCTCAACCCAGTAGAATAAGGATGTAAATAAATATCTATGTAGATGGATATTATGATATTTGTGTTCGTTCCATTAAATAAATATGATATTCATATCCGGAAAGTTTTACCGCATACCCCTACACTTATACCTATATCCCTACATTAAAAAATTTTGGACCAAAATATCCTCGTATAAAAATTTATTATTTTTTAATTTTTTAAATATTTTTTTATTTGTTTACCGGAAGACTTTTTGGAAGTCTTCCGGTTCACATTTTTTTAGTATGTTTACCGGAAGACTTTTTGGAAGTCTTCCGGTACATATTTTTTCGTTTGTTTACCGGAAGACTTTTTGGAAGTCTTCCGGTTCATGTTTTTTTTTTTAATTTGTAATTAATATTTAAAATTTATTAATTTTATATAAAGACCAATTTAGTAAATTTTTGAATATTATACTTAAAATATAAAAATTCTATAAATAGAGAATCATTTTCATAATATTTTCTATTTACTATAATTATTAGAATACTAGGATTAAATCATTTATTTTAAATGATCATAATAGTAGAATTTTCTCAAATATCTTATTAATCTTAAACATTAATAAATAAAATAAATTTAAATATAAGATATAAGTTTACATTATTCAATATATTTAATCAAATGAAAACATATATGATAAATAAATAATGTATTTTAACTTAAAATGACCACAATAAGTTAACTTGCAAAATAATATAAGTAATAAATTAATAATGTATTTTATTTAAAATAATCACAATAATAAAATACGCAAATAATGTGTTTTATTTATAGGACTGGTATAGTTTTATTGATTATTTAATTTTGAATACTACTATGAATATAGTATTTAATCTATACTTTAGAACTCACATAATTATAAATATAAAAAATATTGTTTTATTACCCATATTTTTATTTAATTAAAAAAAATAAGAATATAAATTTATTATTTGTTTTTCATTTTTGTTTGATCTTTTTAATTATTTCACTTTATTTAATATTTTTAATAAAATTAATAATATATTTTATTTAAAGTAAGCACAGTATAGAATATGCAAAAAATTTATAAATGAAAAAAAGATCAAACGAAAATGAAAACAAATAATAAATTTATATTCTTATTTTTTTTAATTAAATAAAAATATGGATAATAAAACAATATTTTTTATATTTATAATTATGTGAGTTCTAAAGTATAGATTAAATACTATATTCATAGTAGTATTTAAAATTAAATAATCAATAAAACTATATCAGTCCTATAAATAAAACACATTATTTGCGTATTCTATTAGTGTGATTATTTTAAATAAAATACATTATTAATTTATTACTTATATTATTTTGTAAGTTAACTTATTGTGATCATTTTAAGTTAAAATACATTATTTATTTATCACATATGTTTTCATTTGATTAAATATATTGAATAATGTAAACTTATATCCTATATTTAAATTTATTTTATTTATTAATGTTTAAGATTAATAAGATATTTGAGAAAATTTTACTATTATGATCATTTAAAATAAATGATTTTAATCTCATTGTATTCTAATAATTATAGCAAATAGAAAATATTCTGAAAATAATTTTCTATTTATAGAATTTTTATATTTTAAGTATAATATTCAAAAATTCACTAAATTGGTCTTTATATAAAGTTAATAAATCTTAAATATTAATTACAAATTAAAAAAAAAATATGAACCGGAAGACTTCCAAAAAGTCTTCCGATAAACAAACGAAAAAATATGAACCGGAAGACTTCCAAAAAGTCTTCGGTAAACAAATAAAAATATATAAAAAAATTAAAAAATAATAAATTTTTATACGAGGATATTTTGGTCCAAAAATTTTTAATGTAGGGGTATTAGGGGGTATGAGGTAAAACTTCCTCATATCCGTTTATATATGTGCAGGTATACGCTAAACGAATTAATCTGCATATTTTAGAATATTTGCGGATATTTACAGATATCTATGAATAACATTTTTTTTTAAATTTTTTTTTTTTGAATTTTTTTTCCAACTTCTTTTAAAACATAATAAATTATTATCACATAACATTTATATAAATCTCTCTTATTTCAACAACAAATGTTATCAAATTAATTTTCTTCATTTTTTAAAAAAAAACATAATATTCATACATTTCATACATTTCATTTTTAATAAAAAAATAAAAGATATTGTGATTGTGAGTTATGGTGAAAGAGCGGGCGACACATGAATTGAAAAGAGGGCACCGGTTGGACGGTGGAATTGAATTGTCGAGGTCAAGTATGGAGTAAAGAGAAGCTTAAATATGAAATATACATATCTGTGGGTATGGATATTTTTGCCATCTTTATACTAGAGTGTAGCATTGTGACTCGTTACCCTTTCTAGGGTCATGTTATAAGACTTGTGTCTCATAACTTGTTGTCCTAGAGGCACAAGTAAGAACTAAATGTAGAAATATCATCTTGAAACTTGTGTATTGTCTCTTATTAAAACAACTTGTAATTAGTTATTTTTCTATTATTTTATAATGTAAATTTTCTGTTTTTGAGTTTGTTAACATGTGCTCTTAGGGCACAAGTTAGTAATTACCCTCTCTAATATAGAAGATATGGTCATTAATCTTAAGGAGATTGAGAGTTTTTTGTTGAGATAGAAATACTCTTACTGGTTTCAAGAAATGTACATTTATGAGTCGTCTCCTAATAATACAAGGGGTGTGGCAAGCATCGCCCACAATATTAAATTGCGTATGACCTCGTCTAATCTCCGTTTTTGGATCTCTCTTCAATTCTTAAGAGTAAGGGTGAATGGGTCTGGATTGTTAATGCAAAATGGGTTTGGATCCTTACGTAACGGTCAACAATCCCTCAAACACAGGGTATGTAAGAACGAAGTAGTTAAAGAGATATATTGTGTTCCACTGTCCTTCAAGCATGTAGTCTGTAAGGAGGTGTGGTTAAGGAGAGATATTATGATCCATAGCCCCTCAAGCACAAGGCTTGTAAGGGCAGAGTGATTAAAGAAAAGACTTTACAATCCAGAGTCCCTCTAGTATCAGATAAGGGCAAAGTGATTAAGGTGAGTTTGCAAGATTGTTGATTACATGTAATTAAAGATAGGTTAATTCTAAATCCTTTGATTTAATGGTGACAGATCAAACCTATCAATTGAGGGGTTTGTAAAAATCCTTTGATCTTCTCATTAAATTTGTGATTATTAAGTTCTTAGGAAATATCATTCAATTTTAGACCTTCACTATTTTGCATGTTTGGGAGTTGATCCTTGATATTCTAACAGTGTAATAATGGCTACTAGGTTGGGGATTGTTCATTTCATGTAAATATGGATGTGCTTGCATGTCACTTTTGTTTCTTATCTTGTCTATATGTTTAAACATCAATTGTTTAATCTTTTCAATTCATCTCTCCTTGTGAACCCAACTTTATTCACTAATTTATGTCACTCTACAACAAGTACCCCATTTTACTCCTTTTTATTTCTATTTTTATATTTGCACTTAGAGAATGGTGATACTTAGGTATTTGTGACGCTAGTGGAAAATTCAGTGAGCCTAACACCTAAGATAAGAGGTGGGAGTTATGACATTAATGTATTGAGGGTCCTAGGTGAGGAAAGATGGTTTAAACTAGATATTGTTAAAATAGAGGTGTTTAGGAGTTATGGTAGTAGGTTCTATGAGTATTTCTAATTGTGACGCATCTAGTGATGTTTTGGTCTCTTCTTACCCAAGATCAGAGAGACCGTTGATGGCAACCTTGGAGAACTCGAGCGCAAGGTTTATGTGATAAAGTAGTGAACATTAACTTTAATTTTGATAATGAAGCAATGGTAAATGGTTTTTCAAGGACATGTACATATCATCCACCGAAAATAAAGATTACATCTTGTTGGGGCCAAGTGTGGAGGCTGAGAAGGATTGTATAAGGGTCCTCAAGGAGTGCTGTAACACCCCCTTTCTGTGCCCCAAATAACACGATAAATCATTTAGGTATAAATTCAAATTTTATCAGAGTACATTTATAACATGGCATAAAAGAGGAATATCACATTATCACGAAAATTCCACACATACAACACCTGCTCAACAGATATGCAACAACGGGATAAAACCCACAAGAAATATTTAGAACAAAGGCTGAAATATCCAAATATTTCATAAATCCCATACACATGTATTCACAAATACCAGTCATCATTCATCATGTTTCACAAAACATATCAACAGCAGATACATACTCAGATGTATCACAAAAGAATCAAAATAATCCTATCTACCCGATGCTACATATCAGAGCCGACCGACCAAAAAGGGGATGAAGCCACGCTTCACAAAAAATACCTCCAGCAATCTAATCTGCAATGCCTCATAGAGCATTATAAAACAGCAGAAGGGTGAGAAACGATATCATAATAAATAATGCATATAAATATAAATAATAATATTATATATTATAATATATATATATAATATATATATATATATATATATAATTATATATTATATATATATATATATATATACATAATACTCAATAAACATCATTCACGTTCTCACCGCAGACTCACCCCCGCACACCGTACATCGCAATGTAACCATATTTATCTATTTACAATAGAACACCAAGCATATACAATATGCGTCAATAATGTTTATATTAATTCATAAACACACAAAACATACATATACATACATTCACATATATATGTATCTTCAAGCATACCAATCATGTCAATCATCCGCAATTCACATGAACATTCACACTTATGTTCATTCACCATACATCATGCAAGATGTCAACATGCAACTCATAGAGACCGACACACGACTCTATGCAGATGCAAATGCGGTACCGACTCATTTCAACAGGTTCAATTGAAGAACCAAATAACCATCACTCACACCCCACATGGCACACGAGGTTCTGCAGATTCTACGCGAAATCAAATAACCATCGAAAACATACGCGGTTCTACAAATCCACGAGGGATCAATAAATAACCATCGCCCATACCCCACAAGGGCACACAGAGGTTCTGCAGATTCACCGAGGAATCAATAAACAACCACCGCTCACACCCCCAATAGGGCACACGGGGTTCTGCAGATCCACCGAGGGATCAATCGACACAAGAATGCATACCATGATGCTTCACATGCAACATGACTCATGACACTCTTGAAAATGCACACATGTTTACAAACACACTCATGCATTCATCACATTTATCGCATATATTCATTTATACATTCAAAATATATGTATCACAAAACATATATATTCATCACTCATTCACACCATTCAAACATGGTTCACATTCATAATCAGTTTTTCATGCATTTCTATTCAACTAAGCAATGCACAAAATTGCCAACTGGCCACACTTATGCTTCACAAACAATAAACTAGGATTCACGTCATACGGCTACCCACAGCACACACTACAGCACATAATCGGTCATCTTAGACAAGGAATGATCGCAACCAAACCACACAACCAATCCACATTTGGAAAGCTCAAGAAAATTCAATATGTTGTTGCATTCGCCAGCCTTCGCCTGCGAAGCCACGCAGCGAATGCTCGCTGGCCTTCGCCTGGCGAACTTCCCAGCGAAGCCAAACAGAAGCTACTGCCATAGGTTCGTTTCCCCATTCGCTGGGATTCACCTGGAGAACCCCTTCGCTCGCTACACACCTTCGCCTGGAGAACTTGCCAACGAAGGCCACTGGGAGTTTTCTGAATTATTCGCCAGCTATTCGCTGGGCTTCGCCTGGCGAGAGCCAGCAAACTGCGAATGCCAGAAAAATGCAGCTGTTCCAAAACCTCATCCAACGCAAAACCGACCGATTTAATCCAAACCAGTCCCAGCAACACAACCCATACTTCACCCGACTAAACTACATCGCCTATCTCAAATTCTAACCGATGAAACTCATTATCTACCGATTAAACCAACTTCCCGACCTAAAATGGAAATGTAGAAAACAACCAACAACAACCAATCTATCACATACATGTTACATACATTATCAAGATGATAGAATTCCTCACCCTTAACTGATTATTTGCAAGCTTGGATTGGTTCTTGATGGATTCTAGGTTTCCTCTTCTTTCTTCCCTCTTCTCTTCTCTTCCTTTCTTTCCTTTGTTTTTCTTTCCAAATGTTACTATCTTCTCTTTCTTTCCCTCTTATCTCATATTATATTTCTTTCCTCTCAAATTCTTTCCACCCATTTGTTGCCACCCTAAAATTTGACCTACCGGGTCCCGTATCTGGTCCGATGTTTCGACGCATGACCGCATTCGCATCTGCATATCGCATACAGTGCATTTTTCATTTGTTTGATTTTCTCGGGATCACAGCTCTCGTCTCGCGTCTCAGTTGTTTTTAATCAGTTCAGATAGATAGAATCGTATTTTTGGGATATTTCGGTGCCCGTTTATTTTTACCGGCTATTTTGGTGCGCTCTCGCGGTGTTATGTGTCGTTTGGGAATTATTGTGATTTTTCTGGATTTTATTGACCATTTTTAGGGTTTAAATAGCTTTTAAATCATTTTTAGGATTTATAGAATTTTTAATAGTTTTAATTCTTTTTAAATAGATTTTTAATCATTTTTAGATTAATATATAATATTAATAGATTTTCTTTTAGAATATTAATTGGTTTTTGAATATATATTTTTAGATATAGATTTTAATAGAATATTAATAGGAAAATATATTTTAATAGTTTTAATCTTTTTAGATTTGGTTAGAAATTAAATAGCTTCATTAGAAATAAATAGGCTTCTTTTTTTTGGAATAATAGAAGAATATAGATTTATTTTATAAATAATATAGGTTATATTAGGGATTTAATAGAGATTTAATAAAGTTTTAGATTAATAGAGAATTATTAGAGTTTTTGGATTAGTGGGTTTATTAGAATGTTAAATAGAAATTAATTAGAGTAGTCTTAATGTTCAGTTTAGTTAATTGAGTTTTAATAGTGAATTAGTTTAGCTATCAATTAGTTTTTAATCTTGTTTTAATCACTCTATTATTCAGTTTTTTTGAAGTTTTTTAATCATTTTCGTTGGGCCCAATTGGTGGAGGCCCAGTTTATGCTTTTTGTCCATTCTCAGAAAGGTCCAGAAGAGTCCAGAAATTCAGCATGCTATATATTCATCAGGCCACGTGTTAACTCAGGGAGCTAGCCACATTTCACATTCCACACGCCGCCACCTCACCCTTCAGACCTCCCTCTCTCTGCCACGCGTGGGACACGCGTCCAGCATGCAGTCCGTCTTCCCCCACTAACGCGACCACGTGGCGCCACCTCCTCCCTCACCGGACTGCATGCAAAGTCCGGTGACCACCTCACCGTCCCCTTCACCGTCCGGCGTGCATGGCCGGCGACCACCGTAACTGCCCAACAAACCACTTCCGGCCACCATCAATCTCACCGGAAATACAAAAAACCTAGAATCATCAAATCTCCTCTCATCTTCTCCGATCCATCATCAGCCATGACCAATACAACCCAGAAACCTCCGATCAACCTACATCACCACTAATGTTCGCCAGTTTCCGATCATCAATATCATTTCAGAATCTTCATATGATTCAACCACCTTCTTCCAAGATTCAAACCTTCATCATTTCCAGAAGACATTCATCACCAGTTCATCAGTCATCATGAATCGTTTTCCAGAAATACGCCTCCACGTTCATCGGATGTCTTCAAGATCTTCAAGGATCTTCGGAGATCTTCATCACCTTCGTATAGATCTCCCAGAACTCCGCCAGTTTTTTCGTCAGTGTTCATACTCCTTCTCCAAGATCCATCAGAGTGTATCGTTTTCCAGGTCTTTATCATAAACAACCGCCAAAACTCCATGGATCTTCATCTCCTTCGCAAGGAGCTTCATCACTTTCTTCGAACGTATCTCCAGAAATCATCAGCATTCATCAAGATGTTCGTAACTTCTTTCAAGATCTGCATTAACACATGAGCGTTTTCCAGATTCATCAAGAACATCTAGGTCCTTCATCTTTGCTCGTAAACCTTCAATCGTGAACTCATCTGTGTCCATAACTTCAACAACCTATGATTCAAGCTTCTCATGGCCAAAACCTCGTCGGAAATTATAACAGTCATCGGAAAACTCATCCAAACCTTCAATCTTCCATCAGTTTTCTCCAGTTTTTTCCATGAATCTTCATCCAATCTTCATCGCCTTCATCATCACTTGGATCTATGAAGAGTACGCATCCTCAGCTCTCCAGGTTTGGGTTGATTTTCTTTGTGGATGTTTCTATCAGCGAGCAATATACATTTCCCATCTTCAGCATGATTGTTCATCAAGAATTCCAGCGTTCGAGTTGGTTTGAGTGGATGAATCGAGGGAAGTTGGGATGAAGTTAAGTTTGAGGGAGGTTGGGAGGAGAAGAAATGAGATGGAGGTTGGATCGGAGAGAAGAGATGATGAACGAAGAGAGGGGAGTTCGGAGGGTTTACGGCGGCGCTAGGTTGAAGGAGAAGGGAAGTGTTGAAACCTAGGGTTTCAGAAGGTGAAAGGAGGGAGGAAGAGATTGGGCTAGAGATTGGCCAGGCCCAATCAGTTTTTGGATTCACCCCCTCCGTTTTTTGGCAAACACCCCCTCTGTGTGGATAGATTCTGGGCTTGGGCCCACGGGATTGTTGCTGCTAGCTAACACCTCAGTTCACTCATCTACACCCCCCTCCGTTTTCCTGTGTTATTAATTGGGCTGGGCCCAATCTCAGTTGTTTTTGTTTTTTTCTCTGCTTGGCACACCCCCAGCTGGGCTATGTACCCCCCCCCCCCATTTATCTTTTCTTTATTTTCTTATTATTCCATTTTGTTTAGTTTGTAGAAAAAAATAGGAAAAAAATATTGAAAGAAAAAATAGAAAAAGAAAAGAAACCTTGAAAAGAAAAGAAACCTTGAAAAGAAAAAATATTGAAAGAAATAATAAAAAGAAAATGTGAAAAAATATGAAAAAAAGATATGGAGAAAAATATATAGAAAAATACATAGAAAAATGTGGAAAAAATATTTTGAGAAAAAAGAATATATTTTGGAAAAAAAGAAAAGAAGAGAGAAAAATAGTTGGAAAAGAATAAAAAAAATATTAAAGTAGACTTAATATTTTTTAGAGTGCATTTTTCCATAGAGTTTATTTTCCTTTTAGGATAGTTTAGAAGTCCACTTGTTAGGGGACTATTTTCCATTCGATTTTTCATGGTAGATAGGATAGTATTTCCTAGGAGATTTATTTTCAGTATTCAATCGTTGTAATCATTTTTCAGAATGTTAATAAAACGAGATTTGAGCTGTGGTCCCGATAGTAGCCGAACTACAGCTGCTCTGATTTCTCGTACCAGACGAGAATATGTAGGCATAGGATGCGATATCCTAGCGAGCACACTAACGACTAACCTTTTGTTCTCTCGCTGTTGTGCGATCGAGACTTTCCCACTGACGACTGATGTAACCCTTTTTCTCTCTTGCCCGAGTGCATTTGAGACCAAGCCGTAGTTTTGCCCATAGGTTCCCGTACCTGTGAAACCAGTTTATTTTATCACTGCTGTGTGAGAACTCCCTTGATTAGCCGTAGTTAGCCTGAACTACGTAAAGCTCTGATCTTCCATACAGTATGGAAGTACGTAGGCACAAGACGCGAGGTCTTGGCGAGCCAATTTCCCCGTAGTCCCGAACTACGTTGACTCTGACTTTCTCTCTTGAGAATACGTAGGCATAGAGTGCGACGCTCTATCGAGTCAATTCCCTTCCGTTTAGATTTAGCAGCCGTAGATAGATTGTTTTGCATCCTTTAGACAACCCAAGCAAGCGTGGATCCCGTCGAGTACGACGGACGCGAGGGGTGCTAATACCTTCCCCTTGCGTAACCGACTCCCGAACCCAGGTTTTGGTTGCGACGACCATACCTTTCCCCGTTTTTTGCGAGGTTTACTTCGAGCATTTCCTTTCCCTCCGTTGGGATAAATAACGCACGGTGGCGACTCTTCTGTCAGCCGGCGCCAATTTTCGCAATAGCGACAGCTGGCGACTCTGCTGGGGATCCAACGTCCCCTGGCTGCTAAGGACTGTGATAGTCCTTATGCATGTGGGATCCAACGTCCCCTAAGAGAGAGTCAATCCTAGCGCTTGTTTGCTTGTCTATTGGTGCTTATTTATTGATATTATTTGTTGCTGTTGGGGTGTTACGGGTGTTCTATGATTGAGAGATAAGCCGGACCTGGGCTTGAGTGCACCTTAGACTTAGAGTAGAGATTAGTGGGTGCGTACCGGCTTTGCTTGTACTAGTGTCCCGCAAAATCTACACTCGGACGAGGTTCTTCTGGTTGACTTCTTTTTCTACCCTTTGGGTCGAGGGGGTTGTTTGGTCAGTTGGATTGTCGACTCCGGGAACCGATCATTTGGAAGTTAGCTAAGTGAGGCCTCTTCAGGACTTGATGATGCCACTCCTTCTGGGAATCGTATCGTCGGTCTTGAAAGTCTGTGACGCTGACGACCGCATAGGATGCCGTACCTTGTCAGATATAGGTCCATACCTGTGAGTGGGGGGGGGGGTTGTGCAGGAAACTTGACTTCCAACCTACCCGTTATTTTGGTCTTCTCTTCAGAGCAAACGTTCTCCGTCAGCAGCGCAACAGTATTCAGATTGTGTGGGGGCTGTGGTCCCGTTGTGTGCTGCATGTTGCATATCATATGCATATCAGTGTTGCATCATATTGCATATCATCCTCCAGCTAGCCATAGTTCTGATCCAGCCTTTGTTCCTGAAGGTGATTACCCGGAGTTCGGATTGAGCAGCTGTTGATTGTCAGAAGACCGACCTAGGGATTGAGTAGATTTGAGCAAAGTCAAGCATCGAAGTCAGCTGAAGACTATTGGTAACTATGTCTGAAGGCCATTTCCAGTCTCCTAACACCCTGACAGGGTTCACTATGGCGTCCAACCCTCTGTATGATTCTATGGAAGACTTCCCGTAAGTGAACAACATTGCTGCAGGCCAAGTTGTACAGCCTTCTATTGAGAACCGAGATCAACATGAGCAATTTGTTGCCCAGAATGAGCGAATTCCTCCTGTTAACAATCAAGGTGTTGCTTTCCCTGTGATGAATTACCGAAGAGATATCCCGATAGCCAGGATGGTAGATCCAAGAGATCTTGAAAATGATAGAAGACTCCGAGCGTTGGAAGAAGGAATTAAAGCTTTGAAAATGAAAGATGCTGTCAACCTGGATGTTGTAGGCATGTGTTTGGTTCCTGACCTGGTGTTGCCTTATAAGTTCAAAGCACCGAAATTTGAGAAGTACACGGGAGATAGCTGTCCGAAGCTGCATTTGATGATGTTCTGTCGAAGGATGACTGCGTTTGTGCAAGATGACAAATTGATGATCCATTGCTTTCAAGATAGTCTGACTGGGGCATCTTTGAGGTGGTATATGCAGTTAGAGAGAAATCAGATTCAGTCATGGATGGATTTAGCCCGAGCTTTTCTGAAGCAGTACGATTACAATATAGACATTGCTCCCTATCGCATGCATTTGCAAGAACTGTCTCAAGAGGACAATGAACCTATCAGGAAGTATGCTCAGAGATGGAGAGAATTTTCTGCTAGAGTGCATCCACCGATGTTAGACCAAGAGTTGACTAGCATGTTTGTAGATTCCCTACAAGATCCGTACTTCGAAAGATTGCTGGGAATTCCAGCAAGTTTCTCTGACGTGGTAGCATTAGTAGAACGCCTTGAGTATGCCATAAGAATTGGGAAAATTCAGGTTACTTCATATGATCAAGCTGGTGAAACTGAATATCCTTGTGACTATCAGGATGAAGAAGGATTTGTGATCAATACAGTCATGCCAAAAGTTGAATATCCTCGAAGCGAATCAGTGAATTTTGTTGGTTTGTCATCTTATCAGAGATCAGTACCTCCTGTGGCTTGTTATACTGAACAGACAGCCGTGCCTGGGGCACCCTATCAGGAATCTTATGTCGCTTCCATTGCCAAGCAGCGAACTCGTGGCCGAGGTTATCAGAATCAGCGTCAGAGTCAGAATCGACCTCGCAACAATTTGGAACGAAGGAAAGCTCCTTTTCACCCAGTGCCTATGCCGTATAGCCAGTTGCTACCATCTTTGATCCAGAAGTCTTTGGTGGAGCCTAAAGCTCTTAAGCCAGTTCCAGAACCTTACCCTCCTGGGTACAATCCCCACGTTCAGTGTGGTTATCATGGTGGCTCTCCAGGGCATTCGACGGAAGATTGTAAAGCATTTCAGGCGAAAGTACAGCAGTTGATTGATCAGGATCGCATTTCCTTTCGAGAAGGATTTCTGTTTGTTCATCCCAACCGCTCAGCTGTCTAAGCTCGTAGACTCGGAAAGTATTTCCCAGCAAAAGCCAGTGATTCAGACAGGCGGGCGCCTCAGCATTGGCAGTCCTCAGACCTTTATATCATTTGCATTTGTAGTTTCTTTTTCTGTTAGTTACTACTTGCTTTTAAACATTGTATGTTTCGAATGGTGATAATAATAAAGTGACTATGCATTTTTCTGAATTAATCATGTCACTGTCGCTCATTTATTGCATTGCACTGACACTTGCATTTTATTCACTCCACTTTACCACTGTGACTAGCAAAGTTAGGAGGGAGGATGACGAAAATAAACTCATAACCGATGACAGTATGCTTTCAGATAAGACCGTACCGATGACGTACAAGGCATTGTTTCAAATCCCCTAAACACTGGAGATATAAGGAGTTAGTCCCTTGTTAACCACTTCGAGCCAGGAAGTAGAAGTTTTTTCGGACTTTTAAACCCTCACATCTTAACCCGGGGCAGGGTAGTTGTCAGTTAGCTTGACTGAGCATTCAAATCTTACAGAGGAGTGTTGTCTTTTAAGGACCAATCAGTTTATGCCTTTCAAGAGGTCAAACCTCACCAACCAGGAGTGAGACAGTTACAATCCTTTCGGAGCAATCGAGACAACCAGTGTCACACGACTTTGTTCCAAAAGAAAGGATAAGAAAGCCCGCTAAGTAAAAAGAAAGAAAAGCTGGAAGGCTAATACTTAGGCAAAAATTAGGGCATCCCGCTGGACTTCAAAAGAAAAAATCAAAAAGAACTCAAAATGAGTCAGTCCAGGCAAAAGTTAGGGAATCAAAAGAACAGAAAAGAGGGGATATCAAAAGAAATTTTTCCCCAGCAAGTCACAAAGTCGTGTACACAGACACCGAAAGCGAAGAAGGAGTAACTATCACTCCGAAAAAACCTTGTGGATTCCTTAGTTGTAGTTCTTACCATTCAACATACCTCTCGAGGAGGCGAGCGCTTGTGCCAGGTTAACTGAACTTTAGGATCGGAGATCATCACGTAGACGGGGTGGGTACAAATCAAAATTTGATCCAAATATCCTTTGTTTCACGAACCGTGAACCCGACCACGATACAACCCTCAAAAGACCTAATTGAGGTAGGGTTAGTCTGAAGCGCGTTACGATAAGGTTGAGTAACCTGACTCCTTCTTGACTTGCTAGTCACATCCTTGTTGTATTTTCACTGACCACGTAAGCACTACGTTTGAACTTTGGTTCATTCGTCACTCACAATCATCATGCATGTAAATGAGTGACAGCTCAAAAAATTTTCAAAATCTGCATAACCATTGCATTAAGATTACCATTCGTAAACAGACGATTCTAATTGCAGGTTAGTAGTTGGCATAGAAGAAATTCCAACAGGGAATAATCAAGCAGGACTGAGTAATTCAGCAGTCTGAACCAAGATGGCGTATGTTGTGAAGACCTGTGAATCAGGGGCATTGATTTCCAGTAAGTTCAGAATCAGTTAGTCTGAGGGCAAGTCCCGAAGCTTCAGTGGATCAGGGGCAGTTTGTTTGAGAAGCAGTTGATCAGAAGAGAGTCTTCTCGAGAGCCAATCAGGGACAATTATCCAGCATGTAGAGATTTGAAAGCAGATACTTCAGGTGGATAATAAGATCAGGTTAAGTCGCTAGAACGCTCATTCAGGGGCAAGTCAGTTCAGAGAATGTTGAAACCAGCTGGGTTGATAGAGGTTTAATGGAGATTGAATTCTGTTGTCGTATAGATACTGGGGCAAGTAATCTCGAGGTCGTCTCGTAGCAAGCTGTTCAAAGCAAGTATTCCCAAGAGTTAGATTGGGGCAAGTTGATTGTACTGAAGCAAGTCGTTCAAAGCCAGTCTTCCTATCCCCAGCTGAGTGTACTGGGGCAAGTTGTGCAAGCCAGTCTGTTTATCCCCAGCCAGAGCTGAGTATCGGGGAATCATGTCAATACCCTTGTCAAAAAACCTGAACCTTTCAAATAAGAAGGCCTTGCTGTCGTTGGATCATTATCCTACAGTTTAAACCTGTTGCGTGTCAGTAACCAGTCGTTTCCAAAGTCCAGTTCTCGCCTGGCAAACCGGTAATCAGTTTTCGTCTGGCCCGCATTTCCGTAAGCATCAGTTCTCGTCTGGTGCAGTTTATCGTAAGCATCAGTTCCCGTCTGGTGTAGTTTATTGTAACCAGTCCTCGTCTGGTCGCCATTTCTTCCAGAGTTGTATCAGTTCTCGCCTGGTACATGTCATCGCGTAATCAATTCTCGTCTGATCATCGTGTGTTTAACCTATGTGTTATACCAGTTCTCGTCTGGTGTACGTCAGCTTTCAGCCAGTTCTCGCCTGGTTGTCTTTTTCTCAGTCTGTTATCCAGTCAGCCCCGTCTGATGTCCAAAAACACAAAAATCAATGTTTGTTCAATTTTCCTAACCTATTTTCCTATCAGTTCTCGTCTGATAGCCTACCTTTGAATGCTAGTTCTCGTCTAGTATTTCCCATATCTTCCACTGTGTACATAATCCATGTCTATTCTAAACCAGAAAAAACAAAAACCTAAAGGTATCTGACACAGTAATTCCCAATGACTCGCATGTTGTCATGTTCCCCGATACGAAGCTCAATTGATACTAGTTCCCCGAATAAGGTTTGAATTCCTCATGGATGTGATTAAATCAGAATTGCTACTCTTCGGCAGATGAAAGTTGCTTATTATCCCCAGAAGAGTCGAGATTCTATTGTTACCCCGCATCAGAGTAGGATCAGGAGTATCCTCAGCAGATTAAGATTGATATCCGTGATAGTAGGGGCACTACCATCAGTGTGCTGCGCGTAATCAATCCCAGTGTGGGTCAATCCCCGCAGAGCACAATCAGTTGCCTGTGGTTTGAAGAGAGCATCCCTAAGCAGAGTTGTTCTTTCTTTCCCCAGTGAAGTCGCCAAGCAGGGTTGCCTTTCCATTTCTCCAGCAGGACAGTTATCCCCAGCGGATTTGGTTTCCCTTTTCCAGCATTTATTTTGCTGAGATGGTTCTGTGACTTCAGTTCATCCCCAGTAGAGTTGGCATCTACCTTCGGCATTTATTTTGCCAAGCGGTTTTCAGACCTGGTGTTCTCTGGCAGCTCGAGCCTGCATTAGCATTTACATTTGCAGATATAGTCATCGCATCTATCAAGCATATAGTATTTCCATGTCGTCTGGGCATCGCATTTTCAAACAGAACGCATAGCATTTCCATGTCACATAGGGCATTGCATCATTATCAGACATACGCATGTCGAAACATGGACCAGGTTGGTTACCTATTGGATTTCGAATTTGTTCACCTGCAGAGTTGTGTGGTTCAGCTTCTCGTCTTCCCCAGCGGAGTGATTCTTCATTTGGTTGTTACGTCAACATCGGGAAAAAAAAACAACGAAGATTGACATATATCAGGCTTCTGAAGCTGCCGCCTTCGTCAGAATAGGTGCCAGGCAGTTCAATTCAGAATTCCCCAGGAGAGTTTCCTCAGGTTCGCCGTGAACCATGAGTCGACAGAAAAGATCCCATGACAGATGGGAAGGCGTTTGCTTTGCGAAGCATTATTCCAATACTTGTGGCGTCACACAGGTGATTGGCAAGGAGAAGAAAATTTATCAGAAAATTGACCAGTTGTTGCCGTGACAACCAGACTTCAGTTTATTAAAAGCTTTTCCTCAAGCAGTTTGCAGTATATTCCCGCGGTTGGCAAATTTCAGGGTTCCCTTTGTATTCAACCGTCATCTACCTTGAATGTTTGAAAGCTGAGCGCTCTTCACCCATTCAGGTCGAAGCCGCTTGAATAGGGGCAGTTATTGCACCCTAAAATTTGACCAACCGGGTCCCGTATCTGGTCCGATGTTTCGACGCATGACCGCATTCGCATCTGCATATCGCATACAGTGCATTTTTCATTTGTTTTGATTTTCTCGGGATCACAGCTCTCGTCTCGCGTCTCAGTTGTTTTTAATCAGTTCAGATAGATAGAATCGTATTTTTGGGATATTTCGGTGCCCGTTTATTTTTACCGACTATTTTGGTGCGCTCTCGCGGTGTTATGTGTCGTTTGGGAATTATTGTGATTTTTCTGGATTTTATTGACCATTTTTAGGGTTTAAATAGCTTTTAAATCATTTTTAGGATTTAATAGAATTTTTAATAGTTTTAATTCTTTTTAAATAGATTTTTAATCATTTTTAGATTAATATAGAATATTAATAGATTTTCTTTTAGAATATTAATTGGTTTTTGAATATATTTTTTTAGATATAGATTTTAATAGAATATTAATAGGAAAATATATTTTTAATAGTTTTAATCTTTTTAGATTTGGTTAGAAATTAAATAGCTTCATTAGAAATAAATAGGCTTCTTTTTTTTGGAATAATAGAAGAATATAGATTTATTTTATAAATAATATAGGTTATATTAGGGATTTAATAGAGATTTAATAAAGTTTTAGATTAATAGAGAATTATTAGAGTTTTTGGATTAGTGGGTTTATTAGAATGTTAAATAGAAATTAATTAGAGTAGTCTTAATGTTCAGTTTAGTTAATTGAGTTTTAATAGTTAATTAGGTTTAGCTATCAATTAGTTTTTAATCTTGTTTTAATCACTCTATTATTCAGTTTTTTTTGAAGTTTTTTAATCATTTTCGTTGGGCCCAATTGGTGGAGGCCCAGTTTATGCTTTTTGTCCATTCTCAGAAAGGTCCAGAAGAGTCCAGAAATTCAGCATGCTATATATTCATCAGGCCACGTGTTAACTCAGGGAGCTAGCCACATTTCACATTCCACACGCCGCCACCTCACCCTTCAGACCTCCCCTCTCTCTGCCACGCGTGGGACACGCGTCCAGCATGCAGTCCGTCTTCCCCCACTAACGCGACCACGTGGCGCCACCTCCTCCCTCACCGGACTGCATGCAAAGTCTGGTGACCACCTCACCGTCCCCTTCACCGTCCGGCGTGCATGGCCGGCGACCACCGTAACTGCCCAACAACCACTTCCGGCCACCATCAATCTCACCGGAAATACAAAAAACCTAGAATCATCAAATCTCCTCTCATCTTCTCCGATCCATCATCAGCCATGACCAATACAACCCAGAAACCTCCGATCAACCTACATCACCACTAATGTTCTCCAGTTTCCGATCATCAATATCATTTCAGAATCTTCATATGATTCAACCACCTTCTTCCAAGATTCAAACCTTCATCATTTCCAGAAGACATTCATCACCAGTTCATCAGTCATCATGAATCGTTTTCCAGAAATACGCCTCCACGTTCATCGGATGTCTTCAAGATCTTCAAGGATCTTCGGAGATCTTCATCACCTTCGTATAGATCTCCCAGAACTCCGCCAGTTTTTTCGTCAGTGTTCATACTCCTTCTCCAAGATCCATCAGAGTGTATCGTTTTCCAGGTCTTTATCATAAACAACTGCCAAAACTCCATGGATCTTCATCTCCTTCGCAAGGAGATTCATCACTTTCTTCGAACGTATCTCCAGAAATCATCAGCATTCATCAAGATGTTCGTAACTTCTTTCAAGATCTGCATTAACACATGAGCGTTTTCCAGATTCATCAAGAACATCTAGGTCCTTCATCTTTGCTCGTAAACCTTCAATCGTGAACTCATCTGTGTCCATAACTTCAACAACCTATGATTCAAGCTTCTCACGGCCAAAACCTCGTCGGAAATTATAACAGTCATCGGAAAACTCATCCAAACCTTCAATCTTCCATCAGTTTTCTCCAGTTTTTTCCATGAATCTTCATACAATCTTCATCGCCTTCATCATCACCTGGATCTATGAAGAGTACGCATCCTCAGCTCTCCAGGTTTGGGTTGATTTTCTTTGTGGATGTTTCTATCAGCGAGCAATATACATTTCCCATCTTCAGCATGATTGTTCATCAAGAATTCCAGCGTTCGAGTTGGTTTGAGTGGATGAATCGAGGGAAGTTGGGATGAAGTTAAGTTTGAGGGAGGTTGGGAGGAGAAGAAATGAGACGGAGGTTGGATCGGAGAGAAGAGATGATGAACGAAGAGAGGGGAGTTCGGAGGGTTTACGGCGGCGCTAGGTTGAAGGAGAAGGGAAGTGTTGAAACCTAGGGTTTCAGAAGGTGAAAGGAGGGAGGAAGAGATTGGGCTAGAGATTGGCCAGGCCCAATCAGTTTTTGGATTCACCCCCTCCGTTTTTTGGCAAACACCCCCTCTGTGTGGATAGATTCTGGGCTTGGGCCCACGGGATTGTTGCTGCTAGCTAACACCTCAGTTCACTCATCTACACCCCCCTCCGTTTTCCTGTGTTATTAATTGGGCTGGGCCCAATCTCAGTTGTTTTTGTTTTTTTCTCTGCTTGGCACACCCCCAGCTGGGCTATGTACCCCCCCCCCCCATTTATCTTTTCTTTATTTTCTTATTATTCCATTTTGTTTAGTTTGTAGAAAAAAATAGGAAAATAATATTGAAAGAAAAAATAGAAAAAGAAAAGAAACCTTGAAAAGAAAAGAAACCTTGAAAAGAAAAAATATTGAAAGAAATAATAAAAAGAAAATGTGAAAAAATATGAAAAAAAGATATGGAGAAAAATATATAGAAAAATACATAGAAAAATGTGGAAAAAATATTTTGAGAAAAAAGAATATATTTTGGAAAAAAAGAAAAGAAGAGAGAAAAATAGTTGGAAAAGAATAAAAAAAATATTAAAGTAGACTTAATATTTTTTAGAGTGCATTTTCCATAGAGTTTATTTTCCTTTTAGGATAGTTTAGAAGTCCACTTGTTAGGGGACTATTTTCCATTCGATTTTTCATGGTAGATAGGATAGTATTTCCTAGGAGATTTATTTTCAGTATTCAATCGTTGTAATCATTTTTCATAATGTTAATAAAACGAGATTTGAGCTGTGGTCCCGATAGTAGCCGAACTACAGCTGCTCTGATTTCTCGTACCAGACGAGAATATGTAGGCATAGGATGCGATATCCTAGCGAGCACACTAACGACTAACCTTTTGTTCTCTCGCTGCTGTGCGATCGAGACTTTCCCGCTGACGACTGATGTAACCCTTTTTCTCTCTTGCCCGAGTGCATTTGAGACCAAGCCGTAGTTTTGCCCATAGGTTCCCGTACCTGTGAAACCAGTTTATTTTCTCACTGCTGTGTGAGAACTCCCTTGATTAGCCGTAGTTAGCCTGAACTACGTAAAGCTCTGATCTTCCATACAGTATGGAAGTACGTAGGCACAAGACGCGAGGTCTTGGCGAGCCAATTTCCCCGTAGTCCCGAACTACGTTGACTCTGACTTTCTCTCTTGAGAATACGTAGGCATAGAGTGCGACGCTCTATCGAGTCAATTCCCTTCCGTTTAGATTTAGCAGCCGTAGATAGATTGTTTTGCATCCTTTAGACAACCCAAGCAAGCGTGGATCCCGTCGAGTACGACGGACGTGAGGGGTGCTAATACCTTCCCCTTGCGTAACCGACTCCCGAACCCAGGTTTTGGTTGCGACGACCATACCTTTCCCCGTTTTTTGCGAGGTTTACTTCGAGCGTTTCCTTTCCCTCCGTTGGGATAAATAACGCACGGTGGCGACTCTTCTGTCAGCCGGCGCCAATTTTCGCAATAGCGACACCATTTATTAATCAATTCTCATAAAATATCCACTTAACATAATTACTAATACCCAAAATACCCTCTGGCCTATTTTTACCCGAAACTCTCAAAGTCGGCAAAAACAGCACAATATGCACGCATGACATATTAAACACATAATTCCACATTTAAAACAATAATTCAATTAATTAAATTAAAAGAACTCAAAATAAAGGAAATCAGAATCGGGGCGTTACAACTTTCCCCCACTTAGGAATTTTCGTCCTCGAAAATATTACCTGATTCAAACAGCTCAGGATGCGACTCACGCATCTTACTCTCCAATTCCCAAGTCATATTGCCTTCCGCAGCACCTCTCCATGCTACTTTCACAAGCACAATATCTTTGCCTCTCAAGTTCTTAACTTCGCGGTCCAAAATCTTAACCGGTAAAACTTCAACCGTAAGATTATCTCTTACTTCAACATCATCCATAGGAATCACATGTGACGAATCCGGAACATACTTCCGAAGTTGCGAAACATGGAACACATCATGCAAATTCGAAAGATTCGGAGGCAACGCCACACGATAAGCCACCGCACCAACTCGTGCAATAATTTGATACGGACCAATAAAACGAGAAGTCAACTTCTTCGACTTCAAAGCACGACCCACACCCGTAACCGGTGTAACTCTCAAAAACACATGGTCACCTTCTTGAAACTCAAGATCCTTCCTTCTCTTGTCATGATAGCTCTTTTGTCTACTTTGAGAAGCTTTCATTTTCTCCCGAATAAACTTCACCTTCTCCGTCGTTTGTTGTACCATCTCCGGTCCAACTACCGATCTCTCTCCGGTTTCATGCCAACACAAAGGTGTTCGACATCTCCGACCATACAAAGCCTCAAATGGTGCCATATCAATACTTGTATGAAAACTATTGTTGTAAGTGAACTCAATCAAAGCCAAATAACTATCCCAAACACCACCTTGCTCGAGCACACAAGCACGCAACAAATCCTCCAAGGATTGAATCGTCCTCTCAGTTTGACCATCCGTCTGCGGATGATAAGCCGAACTCAATCTCAACTTAGAACCCAAAGCCTTTTGCAAACTTTTCCAAAATCTCGAAGTAAATCTAGGATTTCTGTCCGATACAATACTCTTAGGAACTCCATGCAACTTCACAATCACGCGAACATAAATCTCGGCTAACTTTTCCAAAGGATAACTAATATAAATCAGAATAAAGTAAGCAGATTTAGTAAGCCTATCAACAATCACCCAAATAGCATTGTGACCTCTTTGCGTATTTGGCAAACCCGTAACAAAATCCATCGATATACTATCCCATTTCCATTCCGGAATATCCAACGGTTGCACCAAACCACTAGGCTTCTGATGTTCCACCTTAGACTTCTGACAAGTCAAACACGAATACACAAACTGAGCCACATCTCTTTTCAATCCGGACCACCAAAAGATTTTCTTCAAATCTTGATACATTTTATTCGCACCCGGATGAATACTCATATTACTCCGGTGTCCTTCCTCTAATATCATCTTTCTCAAATCCACATCATCGGGAATACAAATACGACCACGGAATCTCAAAACTCCAAAATCATCAACTTTAAAGTCCTCATTCTCATTCATCATCAAATCCACAAATTTCAAGTCCAACTTTTTCTTTTCACAAACGGTAGCAAGAAAATCATTCGTAACGTGCAACATACCAAGTTTCACACTACTCGGCGTCATTTCACAAACCAAACTCAAATCTCTAAAATTCTCCAAAAGTTCCCATTCTCTTACCATCAATGTAGACATATGCACCAACTTCCGACTCAACGCATCGGCTACAACATTTTCCTTACCCGGATGGTAATTCAAACCAAAGTCATAATCCTTCAAAAACTCTAACCACCTCCTTTGCCTCATATTCAATTCCTTTTGATCAAATAGATACTTCAAGCTCTTGTGGTTGCTAAAAACTTCAAATCTCGCACCATAGAGATAATGCCTCCAAATTTTTAAAACAAAGACCACGGCCGCCAATTCCAAATCATGCGTAGGATAATTCTTCTCATGCACTCTCAATTGCCTTGAAGCATAAGCCACAACTTTACCGTCTTGCATTAAAACACCACCCAAACCGGACAAAGAAGCATCACAATAAATCACAAACGATTCCGTAGGATTTGGCAAAATCAAAATCGGCGCTGTTGTCAACCGTCTCTTAAGTTCAACAAAACTCTTCTCGCAATCAATGTCCCAAACAAAATCCTTTCCCTTACAAGTCAACTGAGTCAACGGAAGTGCCAACTTCGAAAATCCCTCAATAAACCTCCGATAATAACCGGCCAAGCCCAAAAAGCTTCAAATCTCCGTAACCGACTTAGAAGCCTCCCGTTGCATCACCGCATCAATCTTGGACGGATCAACACAAATACCATTACCAGAAATAACATGCCCAAGAAAACTCACTTCCGATAACCAAAACTCACACTTGGATAACTTAGCATACAATTGCTTCTCCTTCAAAACTTGCAACACAACCCACAAATGCTCTTCATGCTCTTCTTGAGACTTAGAGTAAATTAAAATGTCGTCAATAAACACAACCACGACACGATCCAAATGATCATGAAAGATACAATTCATATATTCCATAAACACACCCTGTGCATTAGAAACTCCTAATGGCATCACAGAAAATTCGTAATGACCATACCGTGTCCTAAAAGCCGTCTTTTGAATATCTTCTTCTTTAACACGAATCTGGTGATAACCTGACCTCAAATCAATCTTACTAAAAACACGGGCACCGACCAATTGGTCCATCAAATCATTAATTCTAGGAAGCGGATACTTATTCTTAATAGTCACCTTATTCAACTGCCAATAATCAATACACAACCGCATGCTCCCATCTTTCTTCTTAACCAATAATACCGGCACACCCCAAGGAGAAACACTCGGCCTAACAAACCTTTTTTCTAATAAATCATTCAATTGCTCCTTCAACTCTACCAATTTCGATGCCGACATACGATACGGTGCCATCGAAATCGGCCTAGTACCGGGAACTAGATCAATTGAAAACTCAACTTCCCTCTCCGGCGGTACATCCGTAATGTCCTCCGGAAACACTTCTGAAAAGTCACGCACTACCGGAACCAAATCCAATTCAACTTTACTTTCTACCGACAACGATGCAAAAAAACAGAACACTTGAGCTTCATCCGCCAAAAGTTTCTTCAACTCTTTAGTGGATAGAAAACTCTCTTCCTCCTCATCTTCCAAAGATGGAAATCTCACCAACTTGTGATAAAAATCAATCCGAACTCTATTATACTGCAACCAATTCATACCCAAAATCACATCTAATCCTTCTAACTGCAAACACACCAAGTCCATAAGAAAGTCCTTACCATACATGGTCAAGGGACAACTCAAACACACCGAAGACGTAGTTACCGACCCCGAAGTGGGCGTCTCAATAACCATATCACCACCACAAGAAGACAAACACAAATCCAAACGCGTAGCGCACTCAAAAGAAATGAACGAATGAGTCGCTCCGGTATCAATAATAGCAACTAAAGGCATATTATTAATAAAGCATGTACCTTTAATCAACCGATTCGCATTAGTAGTGTCAGCACCCGCTAATGCAAATACCTTCCCACTTGATGGAGCTTGCTTTGGCTTAGTACACTTCGTACTAATATGACCAACTTCTCCGCAGTTGTAACACTTAATCACATTCCTTCTACAATCGGTTGTAGCATGACCAATACCTCCACAGTTAGCACATTTTCCCCAGCCTTCTTACACTCAAAAGATTTGTGCCCCACTTCACCGCACCTATAACACTTAATGGGACCAGAACTCCCACCTCCGGATCTCTTAGCAAAGTGTTCCCTATGCTTGCCTTTATCAGCAGGCGTCACATAAGGTCCACTCCTTACCGGTTGCTTCCCTCTCTTCTCATTCAAACTCTTATAGTGAGTAGAACGAGTCCTACTATCCTCTTCGAAAATTCTACAGCATTCGGTCAAGTCCGAAAATCTTCGAATCCTCTGATAGCCCACCGCTTGCTTGATCTCAGGACGCAAGTCGTTCTCATACTTAGTACACTTGGAAACATCCGCCGTCACCGCATCATAGTGAGGATAGAACTTCACCAACTCTGTAAACTTAACCGTGTAATCAACCACAGACATATTCCCTTGTTTCAATTCTAGAAACTTCATCTCCTTCTTTCCCTTCACACTCTCTGAATAATACTTTCTCAAAAATTTTGTGCGGAACAAATCCCAAGTTATTTCCTCATCATCAACCTCAAGAATTTGTCTCATGTCGACCCACCAGTCATCGGCTTCTTCTCTCAGCATGTGAGATCCAAGTCTCACCTTGTTCCCCTCAGCGCAATTCATAACTCTGAAGATCCTCTCGACCTCCTTCAACCAAATCTGAGCACCGTCCGAATCAAACCTTCCTTTGAACACTGGCGGCTGATTCTTTCTAAACTCATCGTTAGCATTCACAATCGGCGCACCCTGCACCGCTCGAGCCATAGCCTCCAACGCCGCAGCCATAGCATTGTCATTACGACCAGCCATATTCTGATTATTCCCAAAAATAAAAACAAGGTTAAACAACCGTTCAACCAACAAAACAACGAGACAGACACAACTGACTCAACACTGGCTCTGATACCACTTAATGTAACACCCCCTTTCTATGCCCCCAAATAACACGATAAATCATTTAGGCATAAATTCAAAATTTTATCAGAGTACATTTATAACATGGCATAAAAGAGGAATATCACATTATCACGAAAAATTCCACACATACAACACCTGCTCAACAGATATGCAACAACGGGATAAAACCCACAAGAAATATTTAGAACAAAGGCGGAAATATCCAAATATTTCATAAGTCTCATACACATGTATTCACAAATACAGTCATCATTCATCATGTTTTACAAAACATATCAACAGCAGATACATACTCAGATGTATCACAAAAGAATTAAAATAATCCTATCTACCCGGTGCTACATATCAGAGCCGACCGACCAAAAAGGAGATGAAGCCACGCTTCACAAAAATACCTCCAGCAATCTAATCTGCAATGCCTCATAGAGCATTATAAAACAGCAGAAGGGTGAGAAACGATATCATAATAAATAATGCATATAAACATATATATATATATATATATATATATATATATATATATATATATATATATATATATATATGTATATATATATATATATATATATATATATATATATATATATATATATATATATATATATATATATATATATATATATATATATATATATATATATATATATATATATACACACATAATACTCAATAAACATCATTCACGTTCTCACCGCAACTCACCCTCGCACACCGTACATCGCAATGTAATCATATTTATCTATTTACAATAGAACACCAAGCATATATAATATGCGTCAACAATGTTTATATTAATTCATAAACACACAAAATATGCATATACATACATTCATATATATATATATATATATATATATATATATATATATATATATATATATATATATATATATATATATATATATATATATATATATATATATATATATATATATATATATATATATATATATATATATATATATATATATATATATATATATATATATATATATATATATATATATATATATATATATATATATATATATATATATATATATATATATATATATATATATATATATATGTATGTATCTTCAAGCATACCAATCATGCCAATCATCCGCAATTCACATAAATATTCACACTTATGTTCATTCACCATACATCATGCAAGATGTCAACATGCAACTCATAGAGACCGACACACGACTCTATGCATATGCAAATGCGGTACCGACTCATTTCAACAGGTTCAATTGAAGAACCAAATAACCATCGCTCACACCCCACATGGGCACACGAGGTTCTGCAGATTCTACGCGGAATCAAATAACCATCGTAACATACGAGGTTCTGCAAATCCACCGAGGGATCAATAAATAACCGTCGCTCACACCCCACAAGGGCACACAGGGTTCTGCAGATCCACCAAGGGATCAATCGACACAAGAAAGCATACCATGATGCTTCACATGCAACATGACTCATGACACTCTTGAAAATACACACATGTTTACAAACACACTCATGCATTCATCACATTTATCGCATATATTCATTTATGCTGTCAAAATATATGTATCACAAAACATATATATTCATCACTCATTCACACCATTCAAACATGGTTCACATTCATAATCAATTCTTCATGCATTTCTATTAAACTAAGCAATGCACAAAATTGCCAACCGGCCACACTTATGCTTCACAAACCATAAACTAGGATTCACGCCATACGACTACCCACAACACACACTACAGCATATAATCGGTCATCTTAGACAAGGAATGATCGTAACCAAACCACAAAACCAATCCACATTTGGAAAGCTCAAGAAAATTCAATATGTTGTTGCATTCGCCAGCCTTCGCCTGGCGAAGCCACGCAGCGAATGCTCGCTGGCCTTCCCCTGGCGAACTTCCCAGCGAAGCCAAACAGAAGCTACTGCCATAGGTTCGCTGCCCCATTCGCTGGGATTCGCCTGGAGAACCCCTTCGCTCGCTACCACCTTCGCCTGGAGAACTTGCCAGCGAAGGCCACTGGGAGTTTTCTTGAATTATTCGCCAGCTATTCGCTGGGCTTCGCCTGGCGAGAGCCAGCAAACCTGCGAATGCCAGAAAAATGCAGCTGTTCCAAAACCTCATCCAATGCAAAACTGACCGATTTAATCCAAACCAATCCCAGCAACACAACCCATACTTCACCCGACTAAAATACATCGCCTATCTCAAATTCTAACCGATGAAACTCATTATCTACCGATTAAACCAACTTCCGACCTAAAATGGAAATGTAGAAAACAACCCAACAACAACCAATCTATCACATACATGTTACATACATTATCAAGATGATAGAATTCCTCACCCTTACCTGATTATTTGCAAGCTTGGATTGGTTCTTGATGGATTCTAGGTTTCCTCTTCTTTCTTCCCTCTTTCTCTTCTCTTCCTTTCTTTCCTTTGTTTTTCTTTCCAAATGTTACTATCTTCTCTTTCTTTCCCCTCTTATCTCATATTTCTATTTCTTTCCTCTCAAATTCTTTCCACCCATTAATTAATCAATTCTCATAAAATATCCACTTAACATAATTACTAATGCCCAAAATACCCTCCGGCCTATTTTTACCCGAAACTCTCAAAGTCGGCAAAAACAGCACAATATGCACGCATGACATATTAAACACATAATTCCACATTTAAAACAATAATTCAATTAATTAAATTAAAAAGACTCAAAATAAAGGAAATCAAAATCGGGGCGTTACAAGTGGATACAAATATTTCTTCATGTACACATGCATTATACCTAATATGGGGGTAGGGGTTCCCTTTAACATATTTGAGACCGGCATTTTGAAGGAAATCAATGTCACATTTTTGCAACTACATCCAAATATATGGGCATTCACGAAGGGATTCAAAATCATATGCCACGCCCTTAAGAACACACAAATCGTGAGCATCTTTTTTTTTACGACACAAAGGGTGTCCACAAATGGATTTAGATTTCCTTAAGTGACGCAGAGAAAGATAGGGTTAACTTTTTAGAATAGTTATTTGTTTCGAGTTTTGGTGAATTTATGAAGTATGGGAGGAATCTGGTGTGGATCAATGAATATTTTCGTAGGTTAGTTTTTAGTGTCTATATTTATTCCTACTTAAGTATTTCTATTATATCTTATCAATATTGTTTTCATGCAGAAAGAATGCCCCCACCCTTTTCAGTGTCAGAGAGGAAATATTACTTGGAGATGGCCAAAGCGGTGAGAGGTGAGGTACGATCCACAAGTTAAAAGAGAGATCCATTAAAGATTCTAACCCACGCCCCTAAGAAAAAGAAGCTGGCAACCGAGAGCAAACTCATATATGTCAATCCCATCTCCAAAATAAGGCATTCATATTCTAGCAAAACCACATCTTTTCCTAACTCCCAAAGTCACAGGGCTGACTTAGGTAAGGTACATATTAATTTGGAGGCATGTGCCTCCATAAAATTGGAAATAGAGGCTCCCCTAGACAACGAGGGGTGCCAAGTGGTGTCCTTATTCTCGGGCAAGAATTTAGTGTAAGAAAAAGATTGAGATCTACATCTAGCCTTGAGTTTTGATGATAATTGTGCATGGTATCTAAGAGAAAAAATTTGTACAATATAGTTTATGTCTAGTGTGTGACTGTTACCAATATGATTCTGACTCTGATAAGAAGACGCGTGCGTCATCAACCTCTATTATCAACACTCTGGAAGAAAACATATGTATGTACAAGATAAAGTCAAGATTCATGAATATTTTAATACAACGGTTCTAATGAACGTTAGTTCTGGATATTCTAATTGAGAATTTATGAGAAATACCTATAAGGCTTTCTAATGTGATGCATTTCTAATGTTACAAGTTCTGAAGATTCTAAAGACGTGATTCATGTGAACATGGTTCTGAAGACTCTGAAGACAAGGTTCTGAAGGAATAGGTTCTGAAGACTCTGAAGATATTACTTCCAAAAGAACGAGTGTTGAAGATTCTCAAGATAGTTCTATTGAACAAAGATCTTGGGATTCTGAAGATTGGGTTTCTGAAGTTGCAAAGAATTGACTCTTCTACAACATGCTTCATAAACTTTTTATTTGAAGTCATCGAAGAAATTAGAAAGACTGAAGATAAGAATGGTTTGATCTAAATACAGGGATATAAAAATGGTGACCTCTACCTCGATAAGGTGGCGCAAGAGCAGCTTTTTGTACAGTGATGTTGACCATTCCTTCATGTGAACATTGGGATATTGTTGTTGGAATGTGTTTCCAAGAATGTCCCTCAAAGGATCTATTCTCTCAAGCTCTATAAATTAAATTAAGTGTACAACGATGCAACATGCTAAAGCCATATGAAACTAGTCAATGGAAACATCAATAAGTGAAGCATAGCAACTTAGTTGATCTTGATGGTTAACCTGGAAGAAGCATTACCTGCTCAAGAAAGGACTTTATCAAAAGAAGCTTAAAGCTCATGAAAAGAAGTTGTAGTGCTTAATAAGACATATTTTAAGCAATACAAGACTAGTGTGCTTTATAATCTCTTAGAGATTTATCATTAGATAGTTTTGTATTAGAAAGCAAGGAGTTGTTGCTTAACAACTTGCTAGAAACACTTAGGTGTTCATGTACTTCATTTGTTTAATCAGCTTGTAAGAAGCATATTAGTGCACAAGAAAATCCTTGTAAAAGGTGTTGTTCCTTGAGAGGACAAGTGAAGACTAGAATGCTTGAGAAGACTAAGCGTGTTTTTAACAGTTTAGTGGATGATGTTCCTTGAGTGACTAAGTTGTTAGCCAGGTTGCTTGAGAGAGCCAGGTCATTTTCTAATATCTTGGAGGTTGATTCCTTGAGAGGCTAGTGAGAGCCAGGATTCTCAAGAAGGCAATGGAAGGTATCCATTGTGGTTGTAATTTTTGATGATTTTCTTGAGCGGCTAAGTGAAAGTCAGGATGCTTGAGAGGGCTAAGCATGTTGTTTAACAGCTTAGAGATTATAATCATTTTGATGATTATTGGATTAAGTCCTTGTCTAAGGTGAAAACTCTAAGGTTGGTGGACTGGAGTAGCTATGTTAACAATGAACTAGGATAAAAATAATTGTGTTCATTTATTTTTATTTACTTGTTAATGTCATTAGTTTAATTTTGCAAAAGGGGATGAAATGTGAAACTCAATTCAAACCCTCATTTTTTATGTTTCTCAATCTTCATTTATATGATATCAACTTCATTTACAACCATCTTAAGGCTCTAAATTACTTATAGAAGGCGGGGAAGATAGGTTCAAAGCGATTGTTTCAGATGGAGGGGGGCCTATATGCTCAAAAGTTATTTTCTAGCTAGATTCATGTTAGAGGATTTTTACTCGGTGGTGAAGAGCGAAGTTAAATTGAAGTCTAATCTTGAGGTGATGATGGATTATTTTTATTTGACTAAGACCGTGTTGGATTAGGAAAATTGGGTTCGTCCTCTCTTTTGATCTGACCTTCAATAAGTCAAATGAGCAATTTTTCTTCTTATAGCCTGATCTAGACCCGAGCAAGGTTGATTTTTTAAAGGTTAATCAGAATATGAAGTTGGTGGAAGAAGTGGGAGAGGAAGCCACGGCGATTTCTAGAGAAGAGGATATGCCCATTCTAGATTAAGAAACTGCACCCATTCTTAATGAAGAGATTAAATCTATTCTAAATAAAGAAACCAGACCCACTCCAAATGAGAAGATCAGGTCCAGGTGTCTAGAGAATTGAATGTTGTATTTTTTTTCCTATGTCTTTGTAATTATTTTTGCAATTGTACGCCCCTTTAAGGTTTTTATATTAATGAAATTTAACTTCTCATTTATGCTGAGTATTTGGTTTAGGATATTTTTTCATACTTATATGCTTGCGTACATTAGTGTTATGGGATATCCCTCTCCAATATAACACGGTTTTGGCAGTCTGACTTGCAATATAACATGTAGGGCACTAAAATACCCATGATGGTATAATACATGTAGGACACTATAATACCTTAGAGGGTGCAATGATACCTTTGAGGGTGCAACGATATCACAAAGAGTGCAATGACAATGTATGTGGAAATAATTGAGTGGTAAAGAATACATGTTTAGTAAATAGGCGCCTTGTTAAAAACCCGTTTCCTTATAGAAGTTGATGTTCCATCAATTCATAAAAATCCATATGTATGGGGTGTCTTCACCTACAAGAGAGTTGAACTCTTCCAAGAAAAGGACCATGACTTGCGATTTGATACTCTTTCTAGTTAACATTAAGCCTAAAAATTTCACTTGAACCTTAAAAACCATTTGGTCGGGTTTATGTGTATGTTCTATTTTCTGACAAAGCTCACTTCTAGTCTAGATTTGTTAGGATAATATAGTCTATATAAACTTATATATTCCTACCTATTTCGTCTGCAAACACCGCATCCATCGACATGTGATAGGTGGTACCGCTGTTTTTGAAACCAAACAACATTACTGCATGGTAATATTTGCAATTGTTGGTCATAAATATGATTTAGGAACGTATAACATATTGATCTTATTGTATCTCGATTAAGCATCTATTAATCTTAAAATTTTGTATCCCAATGAATCATCAACCAATCTATCTATGCCGGAAAAAGCATAAAGATCTTTGAGGTATGTTAGATTAAGGTTGGTAAAGTCCATACATATTCTCCATTTTTTGAAGGATTTATTTACCATTATAATGTTATCTAACCAAGGGTAGTGTTTGATTTTGCTTATGAATATTGCCTCTTTCAATTTGCTTACTTCTTCATCAATAGATATTCTCCTCTCTTTGCTCTATTTTCTCTTTTTTATATGACTAGTTTAATGGTAACATTGAGAACGAGGCGACGACAAATAATGTTAGCACTTATCCCTTGAATATCTGAGGGGCTCCAGGTGAACAAGTTAATGTTCTTTTAGACCAGGTGGATAAATTCCTCTTCTTCATCTTTCGTTAGGGAGGTACCCATCTTTGTGGTCTAGGAACGATGAGAGATGATTTAAACTACTTTTAGGTCTTCTGTGGGAACCAACTTGTCTTCCAAATATTTTTGTATTGCATTCAGGTCTACGAAATTTATGTCATGGCCATTGTGATTTTTCATGGGCGGCGGCCATATTCATCCACTTTATTCATAGGTTGGCTTGATAGCACTTCGTAACCACTTCTTGATTTCCCTTAATGACACTCATATGCCCTTTTATCTAAAGGGGTATTTGTCGCGGTGAAATTTTGATGCCAAACTATTGATTAGTTTGAATCTTTAATTCATTTTGCAACCGAACTTTGATTAGTCCAAAGGAAGGGATAAAGATCGAAATTCCCACAATGCAATGCAAATGCAAGGTTAGATTGTTTAGGTTCGGGGGTTGGTTAAACTTAGGGAAGGTACTAGTGTTGCACCCTAAAATTTGACCAACCGGGTCCCGTATCTGGCTCGATGTTTCGACGCATGACCGCATTCGCATCTACATATCGCATACAGTGCATTTTTCATTTATTTTGGTTTTATCGGGATCACAGCTCTCGTCTCGCGTCTCAGGTGTTTTTTATCAGTTTAAATAGGTAGAATCGTGTTTTTGGGATATTTCGGTGCCCGTTTATTTTTACCGGTTACTTTGGTGCGCTCTCGCGGTGTTATGTGTCGTTCGGTGCTTATTTTGTTCCTCTGGGAATTATTGTGATTTTTCTGGATTTTGTGGGCCATTTTTAGGGTTTAAATAGATTTAAATCATTTTTTAACATTTTTTAGAGTATTAATAGGGTTTTTAATAGTTTTAATTCTTTTTAAATAGATTTTTAATCATTTTAGGATATTAATAGTTTGTTTTTAATAGTTTTAAATAGCTTTAAATCATTCTTTTATCTTTTTAGAATAATAGATTCATATAGAATATTATTAGGATTTTGATATTTTTTTAATCATTTTTAGAGTATAATAGCATTTTAATAGAATAGATTTATTTTCTCTTAATATAGAATATAGATTTTTCATTTTATAGAAATAAATAGATTTTTTATTTTCTTTTATAGAATTTAAATAGGTAATATAGTTTTATTAAGGATTTAGTAGAAATTTAATCAATTTTAGATTTAATAGAGATTATTAGATTTTTCTTAGTGGAATTATTAGAACCTTATTAGTTAATTAGGGTTAATTAGTTTAATCATTGCCATTAGCTTTTTAATCCAGATTATGCAGCTTTTTTGAGTTTTGTTGGCAATTTTCGTGTGGGCTTCATTACCCAATTCGCAGGCCCAATACATTTTTTTGTCCAGAATTTTCATCCAAGTTTCCAGAAATAATCCAGCAAGTTCCGGTAGCTTCTAGAACAGTCCAGAGAGTCTCAGTGCTTTAAATAGCTTCAGTAACACGTGTACAGAAGGGGGGGGCCCACGTTACTTCACCTCAGCACGCCACGCCATCACGCACCATTCTCTCTCTCAGCCACACACGTGGAGGCCATGCACCAAGCCCCTCCACTATCACACCACGCGTCACACCATCAATGCCCCACCGGGAAACCCCACCGGCCGGCATGCATGGCCGGCGACCACCGCCTGACTCACCGGAAAATCAACTTCTCCCCAGACTCCGATTAACCATCATCTCCCATCTCCTTCCTCCGATCGCCAACCTTCATCTTCTTCCCCTGACCTTCATCATCCTCAACCCAGAAAACCCAGAAAAACTCAGAAACTCAACCTTCAACCTCCTTCAACTTTCCAGATCCACATGCATCCGCCATCAAGAATCCATAACTCCGATCCAACCGCGTTCATCCTTCCCAGAATCAAACTCCCTTTCAAGATCTTCATCAGTCTCGCCGGAGAACAAATCTCCAGAACTTCATTGTTCTTCATAAACATGCATCATCCATGTTCAGCATCTCCAAGACGTTCCCAGAATCGATCCACAAACTCAAGCAAAATTCCAAAAGAGTCTTCAAATCACCAACGCGATCTAGATTCTACAGGGAAGAGACCTCAAGGACGAAAATCTTTACGAACGCAGCAACTCCAAGATCTTCAACAAACTTCCTCCAAGAACCTTCTCCATTTTCCATGCGCAATCTTTGAGCGGAGCTTCGTCAGGCATAGTTCTTTGGACATGACGTTTATCATTGATCTTCAAGATCTGTGAAGATCTTTGAAGATCTTCCTCCTTCATCAAACGCGAGCAAGAGTCCACAGATCTTCGTTTCCATTATCTTTTTTTTCGTTTTGTGTTAAATCGATTTTGAAGAGAAGCGAACAGAAGGAAAAGGTTTGAGATTGAGTCTGGGAAGAACGAAGATTGAAGGAGATTGAGAGTAAGACTGAGTTAGGTTGAACGGAGAAGACGGAGGTGGTTCAGAGAGTGAACGGTGTAGAAGACGGCGACGGCCATGAACAGGGAGAGTGAGAGGACTCTAGGGTTTTTTTCAGAAAGAAAGGGAAGAGAGGAAGAGATTGGGCTGGATCCAGGCCCAATCAATTTTTTGGAGCAGCACTCCCCTCCGTTTTTTTTTTGCTTGCGTCTGTTAATTGGGTTGGGCCCAACATCTCTGCCAACGCACCCCCGGTTCACTTACTACACCACCCTACGTTTTTGCAGCAAGCAAGCTGGGTTGGGCCCAGTTTGCTGTGTTCTTTTTATTTTTTATTACCACCCCTGTAACCAGCATACCCCCTCCCCTTATGTTTCTTTTCTTTTATATTTTTTGTATATATTGTTTCATGTGAAAAAATAAATAGGAAAAAACATATTGAAAAAAAAGAAGAAGGAAAAGAATATGAGAAAATAAATAGAAAAAACATATTGAATAAAAAGAAGAAATAGAGAAAAATATATAAAAATATATTGAAAAAAGAGAGAGAATATTGTGAAAAAATGCATAGAAAAATATGGAAAAATAGTTGAAGAGAAGAGAAAGAAAAAAGGAAAAAATATTAAAGTAGATTTAATATTTTTTAAAGCATTTTTTAGGATATATTTTCATGGAGTTATTTTACCCTTTTTAGGATAGTTTAGAAGCCCATTTGTTAGGGGGCTATTTTCCATTCAATTTTCTAAGATAGAACAGGATAGTATTTCCTAGGAGATTTATTTTTCAGTATTCACCATTGTAATCCATTTTTCAGAGATTAATAAAACGAGATTTGAGTTGTGGCCCCGATAGTAGCCGAACTACAGCTGCTCTGATTTCTCGTACCATACGAGAATATGTAGGCATAGGATGCGATATCCTAGCGAGCATACTAACGACTGACTCTCTGTTCTCTCGATGCTGTGCGATCGAGACTTTCCCGCTGACGATTAATTGTAACCCTTTTTCTCTCTTGCCCTAGTGCATTTGAGACCAAGCCATAGTTTTGCCCATAGGTTCCCGACCCTGTGAAACCAGTTGTTTTTCTCACTGCTGTGTGAGAATGTTTTGTTTAGCCATAGTTAGCCTGAACTACGTAAAGCTTTGATCTTCCATGCGGTGGAAGTACGTAGGCACAAGACGCGAGGTCTTGGCGAGCCATTTTCCCTGTAGTTCCGAACTACGTTGACTCTGACTTTCTCTCTTGAGAATACGTAGGCATAGAGTGCGACGCTCTATCGAGTCAATTCCCTTCCGTTTAGATTTAGCAGCCGTAGATAGATTGTTTTGCATCCAGTAGACAACCCAAGCAAGCGTGGATCCCGTCGAGTACGACGGACGTGAGGGGTGCTAATACCTTCCCCTTGCGTAACCGACTCCCGAACCCAGGTTTTGGTTGCGATGACCATACCTTTTCCCCGTTTTTTGCGAGGTTTACTTCGAGCGTTTCCTTTCCCTCCCGTGGGATAAATAACGCAGTAGCGACAGCTGGCGACTCTGCTGGGGACTTGATAGTTTCCTAGGGATCCAACGTCCCGAAAGCGAGTCAATGTTGGGATCCAACGTCCCTTAAGAGAGTCAATCCTAGCGCTTGTTTTCTTATCTATTTGGGGCTTATTTATCGATATTATCTGTTGCTGTTGGGATGTTACGGGTGTTCTATGATTGAGAGCTAAGCCGGACCTGGGCTTGAGTATGCACCTAGATATAGTTGCGGAGAAGTAGTAGACAAACCTGTCTGCTGAGCAGGCACAGTTCCCTACGAAAATCTGCGCTCAGACGAGGTTCTCGCAGAGGTGCTCCTTTCCGGTCCTGAGGATCTGAGGGGAGTCCAGACGTGAGGATTGTCGACTCTGGGGACCGATCATTTGGGAGTTAGCTAAGTGAGGCCTCTTCAGGACTCGATGATGCCACTCCTTCTGGGAATCGTATCGTCAGTTTTGAAAGTTTGTGACGCTGACGACCGCATAGGATGCCGTACCTTGTCAGATATAGGTCCACACCTGTGAGTGGGGGGGTTTTTTTCTTGCAGGAAACTTGACTTCCAACCTACCCGTTATTCTGGTCTTCTCTTCAAAGAACGTCTCCGTCAGCAGTGCAATAGTATTCAGAGATTTGTGTGGGGGCTGTGGTCCCGTGTTTGCTGCATTTTGCATATCATGTGCATATCAGTGTTGCATTGCATATTATCCTCCAGTTAGCCAGAGTTCTGATCCAGCCTTTGTTTCCTGAAGGTGATTACCCAGAGTTTGGATTGAGCAGCTGTTGATTATCAGAAGACCGACCTAGGGGTTGAGTAGATTAGAGCAAAGTCAAGCATCGAAGTCAGCTAAAGACTACTGGTAGCTATGTCTGAAGGCAATTTCCAGTCTCCCAACACCCTAACAGGGTTCACTATGGCGTCCAACCCTCTGTATGATTCTATGGAAGACTTCCCGCAAGTGAACAACGTTGCTGCAGACCAAGTTGTACAGCCTTCTGTTGAGAACCGAGGTCGACATGACCAGTTTGTTGCCCAGAATGAGCGTTTTCCTCCTGTCAACAATCAAGGTGTTGCTTTCCCCGTGATGAATTACCGAAGAGATATTCCAATGGCTGGGATGGTAGATCCAAGAGCTCTCGACCAGGGTAGAAGACTCCGAGCGTTGGAAGAAGGATTGAAAGCTTTGAAGGTCAAAGATGCTGTTAACCTGGATGCTGTAGGCATGTGTTTGGTTCCTGACCTGGTGTTGCCTTATAAGTTCAAAGTGCCGAAATTTGAGAAGTACGCGGGAGATAGCTGTCCGAAGCTGCATTTGATGATGTTCTGTCGAAGGATGACTGCGTTTGCGCGAGATGACAAACTGATGATCCATTGCTTTCAAGATAGTCTGACTGGGGCATCTTTGAGGTGGTATATGCAGTTGGAGAGAAACCAGATTCAGTCATGGATGGATTTATCCAGAGCTTTTCTGAAGCAGTACGATTACAATTTAGACATAGCTCCCTATCGCATGCATTTGCAAGAGTTGTCTCAAGAGGACAATGAACCTATCAGGAAATATGCTCGGAGATGGAGAGAATTTGCTGCTAGAGTGCGTCCACCACTGTTAGACCAAGAGCTGGCAAGCATGTTTGTAGATTCCCTACAATATCCGTACTTCAAAAGATTGCTCGGAATCCCGGCAAGTTTCTCTGACGTGGTAGCATTAGGAGAACGCCTCGAGTACTCCATAAGAATGGGGAAAATTCAAATTACTTCATATGATCAAGCTGGTGAAACTGAATACCCTTGTGACTATCAGAGCGAAGAAGAAGTTGTGATCAACTCAGTCATGCCAAAGGTTGAATATCCTCGAAGCGAATCAGTGAATTTTGTTGGTTCATCATCTTATCAGAGATCAGTACCTCCTGTGGCTTGTTATGCTAAACAGACAGCCGTGCCTGAGGCACCATATCAGGAACCTTATGTCGCTTCCCTTGCAAATCAGCGAACTCGTGGCAGAGGTTACCAGAATCAGCGTCAGAATCAGAACCGACCTCGTAGCAACTTGGAACGAAGGAATGGTCCTTCTCACCCAGTGCCGATGCCGTATAGCCAGTTGCTACCATCTTTGATCCAAAAGTCTTTGGTGGAGCCGAAAGCTCTTAAGCCAGTTCCAGAACCTTACCCTCCTGGGTACAATCCCCACGTTCAGTGTGGTTATCATGGTGGCTCTCTAGGGCATTCAACGGAAGATTGTAAAGCATTTCAGGCGAAGGTACAGCAGTTGATTGATCAGGATCGCATTTCCTTTCGAGAAGGATTCCTGTTTGTTCATCCCAACCGCTCAGTTGTCTAAGCTCGTAGACGCGAAAAGTATTCACCAGCAAATAAGCCAGTGGTCCAGACAGGCAGGCGCCTCAGCATTGGCAGTCCTCGGACTTTTCATCATTTGCATTTGTAGTTTCTTTTTCTGTTAGTTACTACCTGCTTTTAAACATTGTATGTTTCGAATGGTGATAATAATAAAGTGACTATGCATTTTTCTGAATTAATCATGTCGCTGTCGCTCATTTATTGCATTGCACTGACACTTGCATTTTATTCACTCCACTTTATCGCTGTGACTAGCAAAGTTAGGAGAGAGGATGACGAAAATAAACTCATAACCAATGATCATAGGCTTTCAGATAAGACCGTACCGATGACGTACAAGGCATTGTTTTCAAATTCCCCAAACACTGGAGATATAAGGAGTTAGTCCCTTGTTAACCACTTCGAGCCAGGAAGTAGAAGTTTTTTTCGGACTTTTAAACCCTCACATCTTAACCCGGGGCAGGGTAGTTGTCAGTTAGCTTGACCGAGCATTCAAGTCTTGCAGAGGAGTGTTGTCTTTCGAGGACCAATCAGTTTATACCTTTCAAGAGGTCAAACCTCACCAATCAGGAGTGAGACAGTTACAATCCTTTCGGAGCAATCAAGACAGCCAGTGTCACACGACTTTGTTCCAAAAGAAAGAAGAAAGAAAGCCTGCTAAGTAAAAAGAAAGAAAAGCTGAGAAAGCTAATACTTAGGCAAAAATCAGGGCATCCCGCTGGACTTCAAAAGAAATCGAAAAAATCGAAAAGAACTCAAAAGGAGTCAGTCCAGGCAAAAAATTAGGGAATCAAAAGAATGAAAAAGAGGGATCAAAAGAAATCTTTTCCCCAGCAAATCACAAAGTCGTGTACACAGACACCGGAAGCAAAGAAGGAGTGACTATCACTCTGGAAGAAAATCTTTATGAGGTCCTTAACTGTGGGTCTTACCAGTTCAACAATACCTCTCGAAGAGGCGAGTGCTTGTGCCAGGTTAACTGAACCTTAGGATCGGAGATCATCACGTAGAAGGGGTGGGTACAAATCAAAATTTGAGCCAAATATCCTTTGTTTCACGAACCGTGAACCCGACCACGATACAACCCTTAAAAGACCTAATTGAGGTAGGGTTAGTCTGAAGCGCATGACGATAAGGTTGAGTAACCTGACTCCTTCTTGACTTGCTAGTCACATCCTTGTTGTATTTTTCACTGACCACGTAAGCACTACGTTTGAACTTTGGTTCATTCGTCACTCACAATCATATGCATGTAAATGAGTGACAGCTCAAATTTTTTCAAAATCTGCATAACCGCTGCATTAGAATTACCATTCGTGAACAGACGGTTTTTAATTGCAGGTTAGTAGTTGGCATGAAAGAAATTCCAGCAGGGAATTGTCAAGCAGGACTGAGTAATTCAGTAGTCTGAACCAGGATGGTGTATGTTGCGAAGACCTGTGAATCAGGGGCATTATATTCTAGTAGGTTCAGAATCAGTTAGTCTGAGGACAAGTCCCAAAGCTTCAGTTGAGCAGGGGAAGTTTACTTGAGAAACAGTTGATCAGAAGTGAGTCTTCTCGAGAGCCAATCATGGGAAATTAGTCAGAACGCTGAGATTTGAAAGCAGATACTTCCAGTGGATAATCAGATCGGGTTAAGTCGCTAGAACGCTCATTCAGGGGCAAGTCATCGCAGAGAATGTTGAAATCAACCGGGTTGTTAAGAGTCTAATGGAGATTGAATTCTGTTGTTGTATAGATACCGGGGCAAATATTCTCGAAGTCTTCTCGTAGCAAGCTGTTCAGAGCAGGTATTACCAAGAGATAGATTGGGGCAAGTTGAATTGTATTGGGGCAAGTTGTTCAAACCAGTCTGTTTATCCCCAGCCGGAGTTGAGTATCGGGGAATCATGTCAATACCCTTATCAAAAACCTGAACCTTTCAAATAAAAGGCCGTGTTGCTGTCGTTGGATCATTATCCTACAGTTTAAACCTGTTGCGTGTCAGTAACCAATCGTTTCCAAAGTCCAGTTCTCACCTGGCAAATCGGTAACCAGTGTTCGTCTGGCCCACCCTTCCGTAAGCATCAGTTCCCGTCTGGTGCAGTTTATTGTAACCAGTTCTCGTCTGGTCACCGTTTCTTCAAGTGTTGTATCAGTTCTCGTCTGGTACATGTCGTCGCGTAACCAGTTCTCGTCTGCTCATCGTGTGTTTTGACCGATGTGTTATACCAGTTCTCATCTGGTGTACGTGAGCTTTCAGCCAGTTCTCGCCTGGTTGTCTATACCTCAGTCTGTTATTCAGTCAGCCCGTCTGATGTCCAAAAACCAAATCAATTCTTGTCTGATAACCTATTTTCCTATTAGTTCTCGCCTGGTAGTCTACCTTTGAATGCTAGTTCTCGTCTATATTTCCATATTTTCCACTGTGTACATAATCCGTGTTTATCCTAAACCAGAAAAAACAAAAAACCTAAAGGTATCTGACACAGTATTTCCCAATGACTCGCATGTCGCCATGTTCCCCAATACGAAGCTCGACGGATGCCAGCGCTCCAATTAATGGTTGAAATCCTTGTGGATGTTATTAAATCAGAATTGCTACTCTTCAGCAGATGAAAGTTGCTTATTATCCCCGGAAGAATCGAGATTGTCTTTTACCCCGTATCAGAGTAGGATCAGGAGTATCTTCAGCAGATTAAGATTGATATCCTTGATAGTAGGAGCATTTCCAGCAGTGTGCTGTGCGCAATCAATCCCAGTTGGGTCAATCCCCGCAGAGTACAATCAGTTGTCAATGGTTTGAAGAAAGCATCCCCGAGCAGAGTTGTTTTTCTTTCCCCAATGAAGTCGCCAGGCAGGGTGCCTTTTCTTTTCTCCAGCAGAACGGTTATCCCCAGCGGATTTGATTTCCTGTTTCCAGCATTCATTTTGCTGAGATAATTCTGTGACTTCAGGTCATCCCCAGTAAAGTTGACGTTGCCTTCGGCATTTATTTTGCCAAGTGGTTTTCAGACCTGGTGTTCTCTGGCAGCTCGAGCCTGCATTAGCATTCGCATATATAGTCATTGCATTTATACAAACATATAATATTTCCATGCCGTCTGGGCCTCGCATTTTCAAACAGAACGCATAGCATTTACATGTCATATAGGGCATTGCATCATTATCAAGCATACGCATGTCGAAACATAGACCAGGATGGTTACCTATTGGATTTCGAATTTGTTCACCTGCAGAGTTGTTTGGTTCAGCTTCTCGACTTCCCCAGCGGAGTGATTCTTCATTTGGTTGTTACGTCAGCATCGGAAAAAACAACAACAACAACAGAGATTGACATACATCAGATTTCTGAAGCTGTCGCCTTCGTCAAAATAGGTGCCAGGCAGTTCCATTCAGAATTCCCCAGGAGAATTGTCCTCAAGTTCGCAGTGAACTGTGAGTTGACCAGATTTGATCCCATGAGAGAGATGGGAATCAAGGTGTTTGCTTTGCGAAGCATTATTTCAATACTTGTGGCGTCACACAGGTGTTGATAAGGAGAAGAAAATTTATCAGAAAATTGACCAGCTGTTGCCGTGACAACCAAACTTCAGTTTATTGGAAGCTATTCCTCAAGCAGTTTTGCAGTATATTCCCGCGGTTGGCAAATTTCAGGGTTCCATTTGTATTCAACCGTCATCTACCTTTGAATGTTTGAAGGCTGAGCGCTCTTCAACCATTCAGGTCCAAGCCGCTTGAATAGGGGCAGCTGTTGCACCCTAAAATTTGACCAACCGGGTCCCGTATCTGGCTCGATGTTTCGACGCATGACCGCATTCGCATCTGCATATCGCATACAGTGCATTTTTCATTTATTTTGGTTTTATCGGGATCACAGCTCTCGTCTCGCGTCTCAGGTGTTTTTTATCAGTTTAAATAGGTAGAATCGTGTTTTTGGGATATTTCGGTGCCCGTTTATTTTTACCGGTTATTTTGGTGCGCTCTCGCGGTGTTATGTGTCGTTCGGTGCTTATTTTGTTCCTCTGGGAATTATTGTGATTTTTCTGGATTTTGTGGGCCATTTTTAGGGTTTAAATAGATTTAAATCATTTTTTAACATTTTTTAGAGTATTAATAGGGTTTTTAATAGTTTTAATTCTTTTTAAATAGATTTTTAATCATTTTAGGATATTAATAGTTTGTTTTTAATAGTTTTAAATAGCTTTAAATCATTCTTTTATCTTTTTAGAATAATAGATTCATATAGAATATTATTAGGATTTTGATATTTTTTTAATCATTTTTAGAGTATAATAGCATTTTAATAGAATAGATTTATTTTCTCTTAATATAGAATATAGATTTTTCATTTTATAGAAATAAATAGATTTTTTATTTTCTTTTATAGAATTTAAATAGGTAATATAGCTTTATTAAGGATTTAGTAGAAATTTAATCAATTTTAGATTTAATAGAGATTATTAGATTTTTCTTAGTGGAATTATTAGAACCTTATTAGTTAATTAGGGTTAATTAGTTTAATCATTGCCATTAGCTTTTTAATCCAGATTATGCAGCTTTTTTGAGTTTTGTTGGCAATTTTCGTGTGGGCTTCATTACCCAATTCGCAGGCCCAATACATTTTTTTGTCCAGAATTTTCATCCAAGTTTCCAGAAATAATCCAGCAAGTTCCGGTAGCTTCTAGAACAGTCCAGAGAGTCTCAGTGCTTTAAATAGCTTCAGTAACACGTGTACAAAAGGGGGGGCCCACATTACTTCACCTCAGCACGCCACGCCATCACGCACCATTCTCTCTCTCAGCCACACACGTGGAGGCCATGCACCAAGCCCCTCCACTATCACACCACGCGTCACACCATCAATGCCCCACCGGGAAACCCCACCGGCCGGCATGCATGGCCGGCGACCACCGCCTGACTCACCGGAAAATCAACTTCTCCCCAGACTCTGATTAACCATCATCTCCCATCTCCTTCCTCCGATCGCCAACCTTCATCTTCTTCCCCTGACCTTCATCATCCTCAACCCAGAAAACCCAGAAAAACTCAGAAACTCAACCTTCAACCTCCTTCAACTTTCCAGATCCACATGCATCCGCCATCAAGAATCCATAACTCCGATCCAACCGCGTTCATCCTTCCCAGAATCAAACTCCCTTTCAAGATCTTCATCAGTCTCGCCGGAGAACAAATCTCCAGAACTTCATTGTTCTTCATGAACATGCATCATCCATGTTCAGCATCTCCAAGACGTTCCCAGAATCGATCCACAAACTCAAGCAAAATTCCAAAAGAGTCTTCAAATCACCAACGCGATCTAGATTCTACAGGGAAGAGACCTCAAGGACGAAAATCTTTACGAACGCAGCAACTCCAAGATCTTCAACAAACTTCCTCCAAGAACCTTCTCCATTTTCCATGCGCAATCTTCGAGCGGAGCTTCGTCAGGCATAGTTCTTTGGACATGACGTTTATCATTGATCTTCAAGATCTGTGAAGATCTTTGAAGATCTTCCTCCTTCATCAAACGCGAGCAAGAGTCCACAGATCTTCGTTTCCATTATCTTTTTTTTCGTTTTGTGTTAAATCGATTTTGAAGAGAAGCGAACAGAAGGAAAAGGTTTGAGATTGAGTCTGGGAAGAACGAAGATTGAAGGAGATTGAGAGTAAGACTGAGTTAGGTTGAACGGAGAAGACGGAGGTGGTTCAGAGAGTGAACGGTGTAGAAGACGGCGGCGGCCATGAACAGGGAGAGTGAGAGGACTCTAGGGTTTTTTTCAGAAAGAAAGGGAAGAGAGGAAGAGATTGGGCTGGATCCAGGCCCAATCAATTTTTTGGAGCAGCACTCCCCTCCGTTTTTTTTTTGCTTGCGTCTGTTAATTGGGCTGGGCCCAACATCTCTGCCAACGCACCCCCAGTTCACTTACTACACCACCCTACGTTTTTGCAGCAAGCAAGCTGGGCTGGGCCCAGTTTGCTGTGTTCTTTTTATTTTTTATTACCACCCCTGTAACCAGCATACCCCCTCCCCTTATGTTTCTTTTCTTTTATATTTTTTGTATATATTGTTTCATGTGAAAAAATAAATAGGAAAAAACATATTGAAAAAAAATAAGAAGGAAAAGAATATGAGAAAATAAATAGAAAAAACATATTGAATAAAAAGAAGAAATAGAGAAAAATATATAAAAATATATTGAAAAAAGAGAGAGAATATTGTGAAAAAATACATAGAAAAATATGGAAAAATAGTTGAAGAGAAGAGAAAGAAAAAAGGAAAAAATATTAAAGTAGATTTAATATTTTTTAAAGCATTTTTTTAGGATATATTTTCATGGAGTTATTTTACCCTTTTTAGGATAGTTTAGAAGCCCATTTGTTAGGGGGCTATTTTCCATTCAATTTTCTAAGATAGAACAGGATAGTATTTCCTAGGAGATTTATTTTTCAGTATTCACCATTGTAATCCATTTTTCAGAGATTAATAAAACGAGATTTGAGCTGTGGTCCCGATAGTAGCCGAACTACAGCTGCTCTGATTTCTCGTACCAGACGAGAATATGTAGGCATAGGATGCGATATCCTAGCGAGCATACTAACGACTGACTCTCTGTCCTCTCGCTGCTGTGCGATCGAGACTTTCCCGCTGACGATTAATTGTAACCCTTTTTCTCTCTTGCCCTAGTGCATTTGAGACCAAGCCATAGTTTTGCCCATAGGTTCCCGACCCTGTGAAACCAGTTGTTTTTCTCACTGCTGTGTGAGAATGTTTTGTTTAGCCGTAGTTAGCCTGAACTACGTAAAGCTCTGATCTTCCATGCGGTGGAAGTACGTAGGCACAAGACGCGAGGTCTTGGCGAGCCATTTTCCCTTTAGTCCCGAACTACGTTGACTCTGACTTTCTCTCTTGAGAATACGTAGGCATAGAGTGCGACGCTCTATCGATTCAATTCCCTTCCGTTTAGATTTAGCAGCCGTAGATAGATTGTTTTGCATCCAGTTGACAACCCAAGCAAGCGTGGATCCCGTCGAGTACGACGGACGTGAGGGGTGCTAATACCTTCCCCTTGCGTAACCGACTCCCGAACCCAGGTTTTGGTTGCGATGACCATACCTTTTCCCCGTTTTTTGCGAGGTTTACTTCGAGCGTTTCCTTTCCCTCCCGTGGGATAAATAACGCGCGGTGGCGACTCTTCTGTCAGCCGGCGCCGATTTTCGCAGTAGCGACAACTAGCATCCTAAGTTTCTGTAGTACTCTACAGGAACCTCTTGTTTTATTATTGTTTATTGCTAAGTGTTTATCTGCTTAAGGGATTAAAGACCCTAGGGGTTTATTTCTAAGTATACTCGATAAGATGTCGCATCTTATGCCTACATATCCTTACGGGAGTGGAATCAGAGTATGTTGTAGTTCACCCTAAAGGGTTTGAGGAGTTCTTTGACTGTGGTCAAAGTTCCTACGGGTTTAGGGTAGTTGTTTTGATTGGGTTTAGGAGAAGAGATGAGTCTTCATGTTAAGGGAGATGTAACCACCACAAGTGTAAAGGGGATTGTAGGAAAATAGTCTTTGCATCGTCTTAAGAAAAGGGCTTAAGTACTCGGATTGTTTGACGAGTGTGCCTTTATCACTCTTAAGGCAAAGTTCCTACATGTTTGGTTGTATTGTTGTGGGGGTGGAGATTATGTCTCACTTAAGATGATTAACATCTATTCTCTAAATGTGTTTGTAAAATTGTTTTTAAGTTGATTGTTTGTTTCTATGTTGTAGAAAAATAAAGACAAGGTCCTTCCTATAGGGTAGGATCTATCCTAAGCGATCAACTTGAGTGGGATCAAGGATCGTGGGGAGATGATGCAAATGACGTGCAACTACACACAACGTTGAATTATGTGTAGGTTTTTCCTTTGGACGGAATGCGATGCATGAATATAAATCGATAATGTAAATGCAGAAAGAAATTGCAGAAAGTAAATCCATACACACGCATGAAAGCGCTAGAGTGTAAGTGCGAGTGTCGTGAATGTGATGTGTGCGATTAAGTTGTTTTTACGCTATTAATTGATTTTAGACGGGATGTTGGATTGATTTGGGAAAATAGTTGATTATGTTTTTCAAGAAAATGTTGATTAATTTGGTGAGGTGAATTTTGTAGAGGACGTTGTATTAGTTTTGTTTGATAAAAAGTTAGACGATTAATTAGATTATAAAGAATGGTTAAAAGGGGTCTAAATCTAAGAGGTTTTATTTCTATAAAATTTAATTCAAATGTGGAATGGTTTATTATTTTTTGAATAAAAGTCTAAATTAAGAAAGGGATTTTTCGTAAAAGAGTTTTTTTTGTTATTATTATTATTAAGATTTTAAATAAATTAAATGAAATAGATTTTATTAAATTAAATGTTTTTTTCTTAATTGCTAAGATAAAGCTTAATTTAACGGTTAACTAAACAAAATTTATTAGTTTATTTTTCATAAAAGCTGTTGATTAATCATTAAAAAAAGTACTTAATGAAATGGTTAAATGGTGTTAACGGTTTTAAAAGAAAAAAAAAAGGAATTAAGAGGGTTGATGGAGGATACGGTGCGAGCGTATAATGAGGGGTGTACCGTGTACCGTGTGCATGCGTGTGTGACGGTGTGATCGTGAGGGTGCATCATATTACTGTGGGGGATTCTATACATGATTACATCAAAAGGGACACAGAAAGGAAAAAAACCCTAGATTGGAGATTCCAATCCTCTTCCTTCCGCCGCAGCCCCCTTTCTTCTCCTCTCCTCGATCGCTTCTTCGCGTTTCCCTTTACATTTCCACCATCGTTCTTCTTTCTTACCATTCTTCTACATCTCACGGTGAGCTATGGTGATTCGCAGCGAAGATTAGAGAAAGAGATAAGTCCTCTCCCTCTCCTTCTTCCTCGTTTATTTTCTTCTGCACAAATCAAATAAGAAAAAAAAAGGATGAAGCGTTAGCAAAGATAACTCATGGTTGAAATGGATTGTTGCAGGTTTCAGCGATGGTGGCGAATGGAGGTTTTCCGGCGGTGTTTGCGGAAAGGGGCGAGGTTTGTGAATGACGAAGGTCAAGGGTGTTGACGGTGATGAAGGCTGTTCGCGGCGGAAACGGTGGTAAAAGAGATAAGTTCCCTATTTTCCTCTGCGAGTTTGATTTGGGATCTATGGAATTTTGGGGTTTTTATGTGTTGCGGGTGTTGCTGAGAATCTGTTTGTGGCTTAGGTTAGGGTTTCTATCATTTGGGATTTTCTGTGGAAATCTGGGATTGCTATGAATTGGCTTAGTTTGAAACTCGTGGATTGTATTACTCTCCTTTTCTAATCTCCCCCTTTGGTTCAGATGGTGGGCTCCTTTTATAGCATTCAAGTTGGAAGTCAAATTGATAGGTAATGATGAACTTTCCTTTTCTGTACCAAATTGTTTTGGAAATTAATTGAATTTTGTCTGAATTTGCTCTAAGCCAATCAAATCGAAATTGATTGTGTTTGGAATGGCTTTAATGGCCTGTTCATAATGTTATCCTCAGTTTTGATAACACTACCTTACGATTGTAGGGTGTTGGAGCTTTGCGCGACCTCAACGGTTTAAGTCAGAGCTTCCATAGTATTTAATTCTCACAAGATGGGATCTTTCACAACATGCTGATAAGAAGATCAAAATACTATGGAAGTTGAGGGAGGAAAATCTTCTTGTGAATGTATCATGTCATTATCAAGATTATAATTCTTGTCATCATCATGTTTTACAACAGGTGACTCAGGACCAACTCCTTGATTTGAAGCCAGTGCTACAGCTTTGATGTGGTTATATCATTAACGTGGTTATCTTCAACAAATATTTCAGACTTGACTGACTGAACTAAGATATTCAACAGCCTCCGGCGGTTATCAATGCATAAGCTTTTTAGAAAGTGCACATTTATCTTGTTATGGAAAGCTCGCGCATATTCTCCAAATGATTGTTTGGCTTTGCCCCTGCTCATTGATTCGTCATCAGGTGAATAGTCTAAAGCTTTACTTAAATTGCACTCCCACTCCATGACAAAGACTGCTAATAAAATTCCTGATACAATTCCACTTTCCCCATCCAGTGTGTTCAGGCAAAAGAAACTACCATCAAGTATATCAAGAGAGATCTTCGCCTTCTTGACAATGCTAAGAGAACTATCATGTTCTACACAGATTTCTGCATCATTGCTTAACATGGAAGTTGTATCTTGTACCCAAGAAAAAGACAAACCCTGTATAAGACTGACTAATCTCCTTAGAATCTCCTCATAGATGAGAATCAATGCATTCCTTGACAGAAAAGGCATAGATTTTCCTTTTGATGAACCACCAAGAAGAGAGCACATAAACTGCACATGAGAAGCGCTATGTGGAGGTAGAGAATGAGAAGAAGCGGTAGCATATGATTCCAGAGATTCATGATACCAATCTTGGCGAGAACTTCAACATTATAACAAGCTCGGGTGAAGACTCAACAAGCGTTGTCTGCATCATCTGTAGAGCAAGATACTGACTTGGCAACGAAAGCCTCAATTTTGAAAATTGGGAGGAGACATCAATGAGGTACCGTCCGTTTTTAAGCAACTTCGTTGGCTCTAGCAATACAGAATTTGTATGTCCAATGACAACCATCGTTTTTTTCTAACAATGTTATTGCTATGCTCACGAAACCAATTCTGATCCACTTTATGCAGGAGCTGTAGGATATTGGCATGAGAATTGGTTCAATTGTAAAAGTTTGACCAGCCTTTGTCACACTAACTGCTTTATTTCTTCCATCGGTTTCCTTTTGACAGGTTGAGTGAGTTGCAGTGCTGACGTAGTTCAAATTCCGTCTCTCCAATGCGTGTGTTTATGGTAGGTAGACTGTGTTTTAGACTTCATTTTCTTTCTTACCAACTATTGTTATTTGATTTGACCTATGTTTGTGTATGTGCGTTTTTCCAGATGTTGAGTTATATTGGGGGAGGCATGTTGCTGGAGTTTAGTGCACCACCTAGTAAAGTGAGATTCTTGCACTTGGCAATGTCACTGTTGTAATGGTGTGACTTTATTTCTTTCACGATTTGTCTTGATGTGCTGGCTGCGGTTTGAACCCGCTTTGATTCTGCTGGAGGAAGAATTGTTCTGTCTTTACCGTATTTCGAAGTTTGTCGTGTACAGATAAGCAAATTCGGATACACTGGTAGTGTTACAGGTATCCTTGCAACTCTAATTCCCTGTCATCTCATAGTGCACATTGACTCTCTAGCAATTTTCAATCGACTTGATTTCTTCCCACAATTATGTCCGCCGCGTCCTCATATCTTGTGTGCTTCTTTTCAGATGACTTCGCCAACTTATGAATGGGAGATCACCGAGGCAGTTGCATTGGTGCTTGAGTACTTGTGAAGTGTTTTGGCTGTGTTCTGACTGTGTTTTGATACAGGTTTTATTGGACCAAGCTTGTACTCCCCAGTCCACACAAGATTCAAGTTAAGACAATGATGAAGAATGCCTCTCTACTGTTGTGATGTGAGCACCCCCTCAATATCAAAACAGAGCTATTCAGTGTGTTTCAAGATTACCGTTTCAACTATTATTGAATCTCAAAGAGGCCACTATTTATTTACTCGCCTGTCAGATGATCATACTGTGTATAAAGCGATTGGTATTGTTCGTGGAAATCCTTAATCAGTTCAGTAAGTCATCCTCTCTTTGAATTCTAATTCTGGACAGTATTAAGCACTGCATCATACGATTTTGATACGGTCCATGTTTATTATGGCAGGCTGTTGTTGCTTTTGGTGGAACCTCGATCCACACAGTTTTTAGAAGCTCGATAACGTCGCAAAGACGGTGTATTTGGGACGCTCTGAGCAACAGATGCGGGTAACAATTGTCCCTGCTTATGTTTCCCATTTAATGATGTCAGTTGTTGTATAAAACTTGTCTTCTTCAGGCCGACTTGTGGAAGAGGGGTTTGAAGCTGTTGCGGATTTCGACAATGGCGGATATCAATGTGATGAGAAGACAACGAATGAGAGTGTTGATTGAGAGTGGCACATGGAAGGCAAACATGAAGACATCGGTGGCTTGATAACTCCTCTTAGCACTGACAAGAAGGGCGAATCACGATAATAGATTAGATAGGGTCCATAACCAAGAATATGATAAACTTGGATCCTTGTAACTAAAGAGAAGAACATTGGTTGTAAGCTTGGCAGTTTAAGTTGTTGTTTCGAGGCATATGTATATCAATTGTAATGACACAAATGAGATGTATTCTTTCGTGATTTCTTTGGAACTTATTCACAGGCTTGCACCTGTAGCTCTAGTTAGTGTGGCAATGAATAGAAAACGTTCTGCAAAGGTTCTTGTGTGTCAACTTAACGAAACAAACTGGACCTCGTGAAAAAATATTCATGCTTGCGTACTTCCAATAACAAACTGATTCCACTTTGTCTTGGCTTTGAAAAAGTGACATCCCCTAGATCGTGGGAATCTAGTTTGTAAATCCATGACAGAAATTGCGTTTACAGCTTCTTGCCGAAAACTCAAGGTTTTGTCAATGAGAAACAATGAGGCTTGCACATGGGTTATAGGTTCATAACCTGGACACTTGCAATTGTAGAATTCGAATCACCCTTGAATCTTAACCTCGCGTCGTCTCGTGGTTAGAGCAACATGTAAAAGGAAGGAGACTCTAATCGTAACAAACACGACTTCTCTTTTTTATTTTTAGAATATTGCTCCGAGAATGGCCCACAAATAAAGGGAGAACTTTCGGTAGTGGAGCTATGTATCCAGTAGAAATCCTGGAACAACCTTAAGTCATGATCAACCGATCCTTCCTTGGAAAGCTTGACCGTGAGAATGAATATTATCTCCACTCTGCATCTGCACAATTTGGTTAGTCGTAAAAACATAAATATTAAAATAAAGTCAAACAATAATAGAAAAATGCGCAAAAAGAGGTGGGATTTTATGGTCAAAAATTAGGGTGCAACAGTATTTCATTGTTAGATAATGTATGGATAAGTACACCTCATTGATGTTCAAAGTAGTACAGATAACTATCATGTTGTATGCTAATGGAGAATCTATCACAAGAATTAAACATTCCAAAAGAGTGATAATAGTGGTAGTAGAGTTGTTGGATCAAACAACTCTGGAGGAGGCAATCTAAGAAGTAGAGGTGGAAGAAGAATGATTGACAAGAGCAGTGTGCAGTGATTTAATTGTCAAAGATTGGTCATTTTGCAAGAGAGTGAGGTTTTAACAAGAAAGAACTTCAAGAAGATGAATCTAGAGTTTTAAGACAAGATTTTGATGATAAGAACACACTTTTGGTCATTTACATTGGGGGAATGTAGCGGTAGCTGTTTGAAAATGTTGTAGAACCATGTTGTAACCAATTATGTAAATGTTGAATGTCATTATATTTTTTACCTATAATTAATCTCTCTCTCTCTCTCTCTATACCTATTATTCAATTTTCACCAACCGTGTAGTTCCAAATTCTAACATTTAGTATCAGAGCCTAGTTTGAGTGAAGGGCCTTCTAACTTGTATCGAAAGTCATCCCTTTTATGGTGGTGGGTGTGAGGCATCTCCCGTTGAAAAAGTCTCAACGGCAGTACAAGTGTGTGTGGAATAAAAGATTTTCCTCTTGAGGGGAGCATTCTGGGTGGACTCACACTTAAGGGGAAGTGTTGAAAAAAATAAGTGTTAGTTGGAAGTATTGAGAAACGAGTGCAACGAAGTCCCACATTGATTATAAAAGTGGAGACTTGAGCATTTATAAATGAGAGAACCTACACATATCACCTTAAAGTTTTGAGTGAATATGTGGTATGTCTCTCACAAGGTGTGTTGTTCATAATGAAAGGCCCCCAATAAAAATGTCCCCTCATGTTGACCCCTAAAGAATTGATGACCTAACATATATAAAGGTCAAATGTCAAATACAAAATGTCACTATGTCATAATCAATCCAAGTACAACCATAATGCATAAATGTCAAAATATACAAAATAAAATCATATTACTGCTTATATTTGACACCCTTGTAACACCCTAATTTTTTTTGTTTATTTTATTTTGATTGAGCTTTTGAGTGTTTTTGAATTATTTAATTGTTTTAATTATTTTTATGAGTGTGGATAGTAATCATTATAATTTTATTTATTTAAAATGATGGAGAAAATGATATTCTGAGACTTTGGGAAAAAAAATAGTTTTTAATAAAATAAAGAGGTGGATGAAATTAGTGAGAGTTGAGGGGAGTTTTCAAAATGAATTAAAATAAAAGAGAATTAGGTTTTATTTATTTATATAAAAAGTTGGGAGAGTGTTGGGTTAGTACGTGTTTTTGGTGAAAAGAGGCAAGAGAAGAGAAACCCTATGAGAGCTTTTGGAAGGAGAAGAGAGAACCTCAATAGCCAAAGCTTCAAGTTTTCTACGAATTCGAGGTAAGAGGGAACTATTCACGGTATGGGTGTTTAGTCATGAAGGATAATGAAGATTCCTTATCATTTTTCCCTTTTATTTCTATTTTTCCCTTTTAGTTCATGTTGTTCTTTGAATTTCGTATTATATTGGTGACTGATTTTAGTTTGAAAATATATGTGCAATTCTGAATTTTGATATTGATATGCTTTAAATTAATGAACATTTTAATAATTTTATGGTCAATTGATGATATAAATGATTAATCTATATGAAATTGATGTGTTTAATATTATACAAGTGATGTACGATGATTTATTGTGAGATTTGGATTTTCTGAGATCGAAATTAGAGCTTCAAAAGTGATCTAATAGAGAAAATGCAGAAATATTCGTTCTTCACAATGATGACGGGCATCACCTTCGTGACTGGTCAATCGTCACTGCGTTGCGATAAGCTGGCGTACGTCAGCTATAACACCATAATTTCCCCCACGTAATTCTAATAAAAATCAGAGTAAACTTAAAATAAATCATGCAATTAGGATACCACATCCAACATCAACCTGCCCATATATTTTGACATGCAACACATATAATAATTAAAGAACACAACATAAGTCTGAACTTCAACATTTTGATAAGCAGCGGAAAACATCGGGATTGAATAGTTAAATTCTTCCAACATAATT